>MU714527.1:15514-119728 GCA_026770625.1 Nicotiana glauca
ATTGTACGGTGTAGGATTAAAATATTTTTAAACCTTAGTGTCAGGACATGTACCGAACATTGGTAAGAGCAACTGACTAGTATTTGGGATATAGATGTGATGAACTAGCATAAAGTGACTAATATCTTGAGACATGAGCTAAATAATCTTAATAATAATAATAAATATTATTAATTGTGTACATGTTCGCCTGACATGATTTTTGACGTGCCAAGGGAAAAGAGTATACATACGCGTAACTCAAATTTTTAACTAAGAATAATTCAAGGCGGTTAAAAAGATAAATGCACATAGGTCCTAAAATGAATAGTTAAACAATTTAAGCCAAGTAATAATCACTAAGCGACCGTGCTAGAACCACGGAACCCGGAAATGCCTAACACCTTCTTCCGGGTTAACAGAATTCCTTATCTAGAATTTCTGGTTCGTATACTCTTTTTAAAATAAAACTTCCTCGATTTGGGATTTAAAATAAATCGGTGACTTGGGACACCAAATAACCTATCTCAAGTGGCGACTCTGAATAAAATAAATAATCTCATTTCGATTAATGTCACTTTAATTGGAAAATCTCCCCTATAACCCCATCGAGTGGTGTAAAAAAAGGAGGTGTGACAGCTATGGCGACTCTGCTGGAGATGATGACCTAGAACTTCTGGTTCAGGGTTCAGAATTCGAGCTTGTAATGTGAATTATACTTGGCTTCTATTAATTTTCTGTTATTACTGTATTTTTGGGACTAATGTGCTAATTGTCATTTATTTACCGCTTTGATAATATTTGAATTATATTAAATTATTTTCTTGCGCCACCCCTCTCAGTCTTCTGAATTTATGGTGCACACGTGCGCGTGGCCCACTTTTCTGTTAGAAGTCATACCAGTTAGGACGAGGCTGGGTCAAGTAACTAGGCCGGGTAGACTTTCGTGCTCCCGGTACGTTTCCCCCACCTTGGCTCGAGCTGTCCGCTTGGGTCAGCCAGGTCTAAAACACTCCCCCAGGATTTAAACCTAGAATAACATAGCCTCATGTCGGATCCCTAGTAGGAACGTTTGTTTGCATCATGTGAATTTAACTTTGCGGACTCAACACAGGGGTTGGGTCAGTCTAGGACAGGTGTACCCGAGAATTACAAGACCATCCTGATGCATCTTATGCGCTACTTGTGCATTATGTTTGATTCAGATTATGCATGTTGACCGGCTTCTAAAAAATAATAAAATAAAATAAAAATATAAAAATTGAGGGAAAACCAGAAAGGAGGAAATTTTACCCGGTTTTTGAAAACTGTCAGTATTTACCCCAAAAAGATTATTACAAAATAAGCCTAATTTTTTCAAAATAAAAAAAAGTGTCATCCTATTACTGAAACATATACGAACTACGCGGGTCTGATTGTCACCGGATGTGAGATACGTAGGCAACCTCCATAGGGTTCGGCCCCAATTTTTTTTTTTTAAACTAAAAAAAGGAAATGTGTCGAGTGTTTTTTTTCTTTTCCAAAAGCAAACAAACAGACCCAACTTCGGTTAATCCACAACCATTTTTGTCGGAATAGCCTTAGAACAACTTCAAAATTGTCGAAGGGCTAATCTCGCAAGAATGGAATGTCTGTCAATTGGGCATCACTTTTACCATCATGCCCATTTTGACCTTAAAGTTATCTTTGGAAGTATGAAGAGGTCATAATTGCAAAAAAATAGCCACCCCCTCTTTGATTTTTTTTTTTTTTTAAAATAGAGTCATATACAAAATAATGTTTTACAAAATGAGTGCATTAGTTCTGTCTTTTGAGGCTAGTGTCAACCCTAACCTTAATCACCTACAGGTACAAAATGAGCACTATCCAGGACACACTAAGTATGTGGTGGTATGACTTGGGAGAAGATGGTCAGAAATGGGTCACTAAGTATTTGGGAGCCCTCACAGATATTATGAAAGTTAAACCACGCGATGATTTGATTGCAGCACTAGTGACTTTTTGGGACCCTGTTCATAATGTCTTTCGCTTCTCTGATTTTGAGCTTACTCCCACTTTAGAAGAGATAACTGGGTATTCTGGTTTCGGTAGGGATTTGAGAAAACAGAAGCTCATATTCCCGAAGGCTCCTTCTGTACACCGATTCTTTGGTCTTCTGAACATCAGTAATCAAATCAGAAAGACCAACGTGGTCAACGGGTGTTGTTCTTTCTACTTCTTATATTCTAGGTTCGGGAAGCCAGATGGGTTTGAAATTCATGAAAAGGACATTCGCAACAAGCAGAATAAGGACACATGGCAGATTCACCGTCGATTCGCTTTCATAGTGGAATTTCTAAGGATCATGGTCTTCCCAAACAAAGAGCAGACGATTGACATTCGCATATCCAGAGTCGAACACTTCCTCACTACCAAAGAATATCACACTCTTGCCCCGATCATTCTATCATACATTTATCGGGCATTGACTTTGTGAAAGTCCGGGGCAAAATTCTTCGAAGTGTGCAATATTTTGTTGCAAATGTGGTTGATTGAACATCTCCGACATCACCCCAAGTTCATGCGGTATGGTCCGAGCAAGGACAATGTCATTGAGAGTTATGAAGAAATAATAAAAGATTATAATTCTCCAGAAGGGGTGGAAGCCTGGATATCCCACCTAAGATCTTTAAATGCAAGTCAAATTGAGTGGACTTTGGGATGACTCCCAGTAAGAGAGGTAATACACATGTCGGCCTTAAAGAGTTATTTGCTGCTATTGGGTTTGAGAAGTGTCCAGCCATATGCGCCACAAAGAGTTCTAAGACAGCTAGGAAGGTACCAAGTGGTGCCTGAAGACGAAGATTTGAGTGTGAAAGTGATTGATCTACACCCCGAAGCCCTACTACCTGAGTCTTTGATCCAACAAATTTGGAATGGTTGTCGCTACTTGAAAGATGATACCCAAGTTCCAGATCTTTCGAAAGGTGAGGTAGATTCGGGTTATGCTATGTGGTTTGAGGAGAGATCTCGCGTGGATGATAAGTCAGAACCTGAGCCTAAAAGACCCGTAAAAAGGCCGCATGTTCAAGCCTTTGATGACAAAATCCAAGAATGGTTGGCTTGGGGTGAGAAGGAAAATGGATACAAAGCAACTATTCATGACTTAGAAGAAAGCCTGAGGAACCTCAAGTTTGATAAATACATACAAGCACAAGAAGCAGAAGGTGAAAAGAAGAGTTTGATTCATGAGAATGAAGCCCTCCGTGTTCAGCTTCAATAGATGAAGAAAGCCTCTGAAGTGCCTGTGAGAAGTTGGAAAGACCAGAGAACCATTGCCAATCTGATAGAAAAGGTGCAAGATTATGACTCCATCTTGGCAAAGACTGAAAAGGCATTGGACAAAGCTAAGGAAAAAATCGTACAATTAAATGAGGAAGCCAAATCTAGCAAGGATCGCCAAATGACAAAGTTTGAAGAAGATAGGGCTCAATTCGAGAGAGAGAAGGCCCATTGGGTACGCTCAGAAGCTCAACTCCATGCACAGTTGGAAGAAATGAGAAGGTACAATAGAGGATATCAGCATGCAGATATCGATAGAGAGAGGGCACAGGCGAGACTCGAGCAGGCTAAACTTCGGGCTCAGTTGGAGTCAGCTTTAGATCGCGAGGGCCACTTAAGAGAGATATCCATCACTCGCCAACAACAGTTACAAGATCTAGACCAGAATTTTCAGGCCTTTAGAGAGCAAGTCCATGATTTGGTTGTTTATACCGCTCAAAGTTATGTGAACTGCCAAGGGATGGATTATGAGAAGTTTTTGGAGCATGCACCTACTTTTGCCCGTCATCTTGCAGTAGAGTTAGAGAGGATGTATCGTATATTGGGGGGTCATCCAGGTCAAGCCCCACCATGAGTAGATGTTCTAGTGGTTGAAAGCAAAAAGATGGTGTTAAAACATAGTCGTAGTTGTTAGTATTTACCATGTAGCAGTTATGTTCTAGTTTGGGTCATTGTTTAAGTCTTTTAAATCATTGTTTTAGTCTTGTCAAAGTTGCTCAGTCATGTTTGATGTAATGTCCCTTTTGTCATTATATTTTGAAATGTTTCGCTTTGTTTTAAAAAAAAAAATTCCAAAACTATTGTTGTTTTCTCCTGAACTACGTAATGGTCTGATTCATGCGGCGTCATGATACGTAGGCAGTCCTCATCGGATGCAATCATAGCCATAATTAAATCTAAAAAAACAAAAAAAGGGGGGAGGAGAACGAAAGTGAGAAGATTTTGGAAAAAGAAAAATACAGAAAAAAGAAATAATGAGATATAGAATTCAAAGACTTTGGAGTAACGTTTTGGTCCAAGGTTGCAATGATCCTTTTCTTCACCAAGCTTTGTTAGACTTTGTTGGTTTCCGCCATTAACACCCACCTCCACTTTCGGCCATTAAACACCCAAAAACTAGCAATCAAATTCCACCTTAAAACCTCCATGTTTCGGTGAGTTTTTGGTTTAATTCGAGTTTTCCGGCGAGTTTCGACGAAAGTCGTAGTCTGAGGTTTCCGGATAGATTTGCAGTTCAGTCGAGTTTGTGTGTGAGTTTTCCGGCGTCGATTCTTGTTTTTGCTTGCGTCAAATAGCCACTGCTGTAAAGTTTTTGCCGAAGGAATATTTTAATAAGCAAAGCTTTTTTGACGTACATTCATTGATGCAGCTTTATAGGTTGTTTTCATTTGATAAGGTATGCACACCCTCATTGTTTCAAATGTATATTTGATTTTTTTTAAAATTAGTTATATTCTTTATAGTTTGAAAAATATGGCCAGACAACAAAAGCCTTTATATATATATATATGAAGTTTTCAAAATGTTATACTCCGTGTGGGGTTGGAGCCGAACAAAAAAGCCAAAAAATATAATATAAAAAATATTAGAATATGGTTGGTATTGGAAGTTTATGCAAATTAATTTTTTATTTAGTGTTATTTTCCAAGTAGTATTAGAGTTGATCAATTAAAATAGAATATGGTATTCAGTGCACGATTTGTATCAAATACAATTTGTGTCTTTCCGAAAATTTTAGGCAACCATGATAGTTTGGTTTTCGTGAAATTTGATCAATTACCCTTTATTAAATTTCTCAATTTAAAAACTAAATCTCCCGAGTTCTAATTTCTTTCACGTTGGCCAAGAAGAAAGTTTACCTTTTGGGTTCTAATCTCACAATTGTACGTGAATTCAGTTCCTAAAGGTAAGGGTATAATTTTTAATATTATAATTTTATCTTATATAAATTGCTTCTTTAAATAAATGTTTAGCCTTCAAAGGATATAAATGTTGATTAATATTTTAGAGGGCGAAACAATCTTAATAGTAATAAAATATTATTAATTGTTGCTCTAGGCTCGATTTAGACTGGTATTGTGATTGTGTATACGTTCGCATAACATAATTGCAAATTTATTTCTAAAAAAAGACCTGAGGGATGCGTTCGCGCACCTTCAACCAAAATTTTCTTAATAAAATAAACAAAGCATTATTAATTATGGACACGTTCGCGTGACACAATTTTTGACGACCAAAGGAAATGAGTATACGTACGCGTAACTCATTTTTTCACTTACGAATAATTCAAGTGATTAAAAGCGGCTAATAAATAAATGCACATAGGTCCTAAAATAAGTAATTAGACATTTTAAGCCAAGTAATAATCATTAAGCAACCGTGCTAGAACCACGGAATTCGGGAATGCCTAACACCTTCTCTCGGGTTAACGGAATTCCTTATCTAGAATTTCTGGTTCGCAGACTTTAAAAATAAAAGCTGAATTTCCTCGATTTGGGATGTAAAAATAAACCGGTGACTTGGGACACCAAATAAACTATCCCAAGTGGCGACTTTGAATAAAAGTAAATAAATACTCTCATTTCGAATAATGTTACTTTAATTGGAAAAACTCTCTTATATACCCTCGGGAGTGTAAAAAGGAGGTGTGACACTAAAAATCTCAACTCATGGATTGGAACCCTAATGTTGGAAAAAGGCAACTAGGGAATGGAGGCCCTATATCTAAAAAGTCTCAAATCAAGGATTGGAGCCCTAATGTTGGCAAAACGAGACTAGGCAATGGAGGCCCTATGTCTAAAAGGCTCAACTCAGGGATTGGAGCCTTAATGTTCGCAAAAGACGACTAGGGAATGGAGGCCCTATTTCTAAAAAGGCTCAACTCACAGATTTGAGCCCTAATGTTGGCAAAAGACAACTAGAGAATTGAGGCCCTATGTCTAAAAAGGCACAACTCAGGGATTGGAGCCCTAACGCTAGCAAAAGGCGACTTGAAAATGGAGGCCCCATATCTAAAACGGCTCAACTCAGGGATTGGAGCCCTAATGTTGGCAAAAGACGTCTAGGGAATGGAGGCCCTCTATCTAAAAATGCACAACTCATGGATTGGAACCCCAATATTGGCAAAAAAGCGACTAGGGAATGGAGGCCCTATGTATAAAAAGCTCAACTCAGGGATTTGGGCCCTAATGTTACCAGAACGCGACTAGGGAATGGAGGCCCTATGTCTAAAAAGGCACAACTCTGGGATTGGATCCTTAATATTGGAAAAAGGGACTAGGGAATGGAAGCCCTTTGTCTAAAAGGCACAACTCAAGGATTGGATCCCTAATGTTGGCAAAAGGTGACAAGGGAATGGAGGCCTTATGTATAAAAAGCTCAACTCAGGAATTTAGGCCCTAATGTTACCAAAATGAGACTAGGGAATGGAGGCCCTATGTCTAAAAAGGCACAACTCTATGATTGGAGCCCTATCATTGGCAAAAGGCGACTGGGGAATGGAGGCCCTTTCTAAAAGGCACAACTCAAGGATTGCAGCCCTAATGTTGGCAAAAGGCGACTAGGAAAGGGAGGCCCTATGTCTAAAAGGATCAACTCCGGGATTAGAGCCCTAATGTTGGCAAAAGGCGACTAGAAAATGGAGGCCCTATGTCTAAAAAGGCTCAACTCAGGGATTGGAGCCCTAATGTTGGCAAAAAAAGTGACTGGGGAATGGAGACCCTATGACTAAAAAGCCTCAACTCAGGGATTGGAGCCCTAATGTTTTGAAAAGGCGAATAGGGAAAGTAGGCCCTATGTCTAAAAGGCACAACTCAAGGATTGGAGCCCTAATGTTGGATAAAGGCGACTAGGGAATGGAGGCCCTATGTCTAAAAGACTCAACTCAGGGATTGGAGCCTAAATGTTCGCAAAAGGCGAATAGGGAATGGAGGCACTATTTTGAAAAAGGCTCAACTCAGGGATTTGAGCCCTAATGTTGGCAAAAGACGACTAGAGAATCGAGGCTCTATGTCTAAAAAGACACAACTCAGGGATTGGAGCCCTAACGCTAGCGAAAGGCGACTTGGGAATGGAGGCCCTATGTCTAAAATGGCACAACTCAGTGATTGGAGCCCTAACGCTGGCAAAAAGGTAACAATGGAATAGAAGCCCTATGTCTAAAAATCTCAACTCAGAGATTGGAGCCCTAATATTGGCAAAAGGCAACTAGGGAATGGAGGCCCTATAACTAAAAAGGCTCAACTCAGGGATTGGAGCCCTTATGTTGGAAAAAGACGTCTAGAGAATGGAGGCTGTATGTCTAAAAACGTGCAACTCTTGGATTGGAACCCTAATATTGGCAAAAAAGCGACTAGGGAATGGAGGCCCTATGTATAAAAAGCTCAACTCAGGAATTTGGGCTCTAATGTTACCAAAACGCGACTAGAGAATGGAGGCCCTAAATCTAAAAAGGCACAACTCCGGGATTGAAGCCCTAATATTTGCAAAAGGCGACTAGGAAATAGAGCCCCTTTGTCCAAAAGGCACAACTCAAGGATTGGAGCCCTAATGTTGGCAAAAGGCGATAAGGGAATGGAGACCCTATGTCTAAAAAGCTCAACTCAGGGATTGGAGCCCTAATGTTGAAAAAAGGCGACTAGGGAATGGATACACTATGTCTAAAAGACACAACTCGGGGATTGAAGCGCTAATGTTGGCAAAAGGTGACTAGGGAATGGAGACCCTATGTCTAAAAGTCACAACTCAAGGATTGGAGCCCTAATATTGGATAAAGACGACTAGGGAATGGAGGCCCTATGTTTAAAAGGCTCAACTCAAGGATTGGAGCCTTAATGTTTGTCAAAGGCGGCTAGGGAATAGAGGCCCTATTTTGAAAAAGTCTCAACTCAGGGATTTGAGCCCTAATATTGGAAAAAGAGGACTAGAGAATCGAGGCCCTATGTCTACAAAGGCACAACTCAGGGCTTGGAGCCCTAACGCTAGCAAAAGGCGACTTGGGAATGGAGGCCCTATGTCTAAAATGGCACAACTCAAGTATTGGAGCCCTAACGCTGGTAAAAAGGTGATAAGGGAATAGAGGCCCTATGTCTAAAAATCTCAACTCATGGATTGGAGCCCTAATGTTGGCAAAGGGAAACTAGGGAATGGAGGCCCAATATCTAAAAAGGCTCAACTCAGGGATTGGAGCCTTAATGTTGGCAAAAGATGACTAGGGAATGGAGGCCCTATGTCTACAAAGCTCAACTCATGGATTGGAACTCTATTGTTGGCAAAAAGGCGACTAGGGAATGGAGGCCCTATGTCTAAAAAGTGTCAACTCAGGGATTGGAGCAATGTTGTTGGCAAAAGACGACTAGGGAATGGAGGCCCTATGTCGAAAAAGGCTCAACTCAGGGATTGGGGCCCTAATGTTGGAAAAATGCGACTAGGCAATGGAGGCCCTATGTCTAAAAGGCTCAACTCTGGGTTTGGAGCCTTAATGTTCGCAAAAGGCAACTAGGGAATGGAGGCCCTATTTCTAAAAAGGCTCAACTAAGAGATTTGAGCCCTAATATTGGCAAAAGACGACTACAAAATCGAGGACCTATGTCTAAAAAGGCACAACTTTGGGATTGGAGCCCTAACGCTAGCAAAAGGCGAATTGGGAATGGAGGCCCTATGTCTAAAATGGCACAACTCAGTGANGCTCAGGGATTGGGGCTCTAATGTTGGCAAAATGCGACTAGGCAATGGAGGCCCTATGTCTAAAAGGCTCAACTCAGGGTTTGGAGCCTTAATGTTCGCAAAAGGCAACTAGGGAATGGAGGCCCTATTTCTAAAAAGGCTCAACTTAGAGATTTGAGCCCTAATGTTGGCAAAAGACGACTACAGAATCGAGGACCTATGTCTAAAAAGGCACAACTTTAGGATTGGAGCCCTAACGCTAGCAAAAGGCGAATTGGGAATGGAGGCCCTATGTCTAAAATGGCACAACTCAGTGATTGGAGCCCTAATGTTGGCAAAAAGGTGACAAGGGAATGGAAGCCTTATGTCTAAAAAACTCAACTCATAGATTGGAGCCCTAATGTTGGCAAAGGGCAACTACGGAATGGAGGCCCAATATCTAAAAAGGCTCAACTCAGGGATTGGAGCCTTAATGTTGGCAAAAGATGACTAGGGAATGGAGGCCCTATGTCTACAAAGCTCAACTCATGGATTGGAACCCTATTGTTGGCAAAAAGGCGACTAGGGAATGGAGGCCCTATGTCTAAAAAGTGTCAACTCAGGGATTGGAGCAATGTTGTTGGCAAAAGACGACTAGGGAATGGAGGCCCTATGTCGAAAAAGGCTCAACTCAGGGATTGGGGCCCTAATGTTGGAAAAATGCGACTAGGCAATGGAGGCCCTATGTCTAAAAGGCTCAACTCTGGGTTTGGAGCCTTAATGTTCGCAAAAGGCAACTAGGGAATGGAGGCCCTATTTCTAAAAAGGCTCAACTAAGAGATTTGAGCCCTAATATTGGCAAAAGACGACTACAAAATCGAGGACCTATGTCTAAAAAGGCACAACTTTGGGATTGGAGCCCTAACGCTAGCAAAAGGCGAATTGGGAATGGAGGCCCTATGTCTAAAATGGCACAACTCAGTGATTGGAACCCTAATGCTGGCAAAAAGGTGACAAGGGAATGGAAGCCTTATGTCTAAAAAACTCAACTCATAGATTGGAGCCCTAATGTTGGCAAAAGGCAACTACAGAATGGAGGCCCTATATCTAAAAAGGCTCAACTCAGGGATTGGAGCCCTAATGTTGGCAAAATACGTCTAGAGAATCGAGGCCCTATGTCTAAAAAGGCACAACTAAGGGATTGGAGCCCTAACGCTAGCAAAAGGCGACTTAGGAATGGAGGCCCTATGTCTAAAATGGCACAACTCAGGGATTAGAGCCCTAACGTTGGCGAAAAGGTGACAAGGGAATAGAGGCCCTATGTGTAAAAATCTCAACTCATGGATTGTAGCCCTAACGTTGGCTAAAGGCATCTAGGGAATGGAGGCCCTATATCTAAAAAGGCGCAACTCAGGAATTGGAGCCCTAATGTTGGCAAAAGGCGACTAGGAAATGGAGGCTCTATGTCTAAAAGGCTCAACTAAGGGATTGGAGCCTTAATGTTCGTAAAAGGTGACTAGGGAATGGAGGCCCTATTTCTAAAAAGGCTCAACTCAGAGATTTGAGCCCTAATGTTAGCAAAAGATGACTAGAGAATCGAGGACCTATGTCTAAAAATGCACAACTCAGGGATTGGAGCCCTAACGCTAGCAAAAGGCGACTTGGGAATGGAGGCCCTATGTCTAAAATGGCACAAATCAAGGATTCGAGCCTAATACTGGAAAAAAGGTGATAAGGGAATGGAAGCCCTATATCTAAAAAACTCAACTCATGGATTGGAGCCCTAATGTCGGTAAAAGGCAACAAAGGAATGGAGGCCCTATATCTAAAAAGGCTCAACTCAGGGATTGGAGCCCTAATGTTGGCAAAATACGTCTAGCGAATCGAGGCCCTATGTCTAAAAAGGCACAACTCGGGGATTGGAGACCTAACGCTAGCAATAGGCGACTTGGGAATGGAGGCCCTATGTCTAATATGGCACAACTCAGGGATTAGAGCCCTAGCGCTGGCAAAAAGGTGACAAGGGAATAGAGGCATTATGTCTAAAAATCTCAACTCATGGATTGTAGCCCTAACGTTGGCAAAAGGCAACTAGGGAATGGACGCCCTATATCTAAAAAGGCGCAACTCAGGGATTGGAGCCCTAATGTTGGCAAAAGGCGACTAGGCAATGGAGGCCCTATGTCTAAAAGGCTCAACTCAGGGATTGGAGCCTTAATGTTCGTGAAAAGAAAACTAGGGAATGGAGGCCCTATTTCTGAAAAGGCTCAACTCAGAGATTTGAGCCCTAATTTTGGCAAAAGACGACTACAATATCGAGGACCTATGTCTAAAAAGGCACAACTTAGGGATTGGAGCCCTAACGCTAGCAAAAGGCGAATTGGGAATGGAGGCCCTATGTCTAAAATGGCACAACTCAGTGATTTGAGCCCTAATGCTGGCAAAAAGGTGTCAAGGGAATGGAAGCCTTATGACTAAAAAACTCAACTCATGGATTGGAGCCCTAATGTTGGCAAAAGGCAACTACGGAATGGAGGCCCTATATCTAAAAAGGCTCAACTCAGGGATTGGAGCCCTAATGTTGGCAAAATACATCTAGAGAATCGAGGCCCTATGTCTAAAAAGGCACAACTAAGGGTTGGAGCCCTAACGCTAGCAAAAGGCGACTTGGGAATGGAGGCCTTATGTCTAAAATGGCACAACTTAGGGATTAGAGCCCTAACGCTGGCAAAAAGGTGACAAGGGAATAGAGGCCCTATGTGTAAAAATCTCAACTCATGGATTGTAGCCCTAACGTTGGCTAAAGGAATCTAGGGAATGGAGGCCCTATATCTAAAAAGGCGCAACTCAGGGATTGGAGCCCTAATGTTGGCAAAAGGCGACTAGGTAATGGAGGCCCTATGTCTAAAAGGCTCAACTCAGGGATTGGAGCCTTAATGTTCGCAAAAGGAAACTGGGGAATGGAGGCCCTATTTCTAAAAAGGCTCAACTCAGAGATTTGAGCCCTAATGTTGGCAAAAGACAACTACAATATCGAGGACCTATGTCTAAAAAGGCACAACTTAGGGATTGGAGCCCTAACTCTAGCAAAAGGCGAATTGGGAATGGAGGCCCTATGTCTAAAATGGCACAACTCAGTGATTGGAGCCCTAATGCTGGCAAAAAGGTGACAAGGGAATGGAAGCCTTATGACTAAAAAACTCAACTCATGGATTGGAGCCCTAATGTTGGCAAAAGGCAACTACGGAATGGAGGCCCTATATCTAAAAAGGCTCAACTCAGGGATTGGAGCCCTAATGTTGGCAAAATACGTCTAGAGAATCGAGGCCCTATTTCTAAAAAGGCACAACTAAGGGATTGGAGCCCTAACGCTAGCAAAAGGCGACTTGGGAATGGAGGCCCTATGTCGAAAATGGCACAACTCAGGGATTAGAGCCCTAACGCTGGCGAAAAGGTGACAAGGGAATAGAGGCCCTATGTGTAAAAATCTCAACTCATTGATTGTAGCCCTAACGTTGGCTAAAGGCATCTAGGGAATGGAGGCCCTATATCTAAAAAGGCGCAACTCAGGGATTGGAGCCCTAATGTTGGCAAAAGGCGACTAGGAAATGGAGGCCCTATGTCTAAAAGGCTCAACTCAGGGATTGGAGCCTTAATGTTCGCAAAAGGCGACTAGGGAATGGAGGCCCTTTTTCTAAAAAGGCTCAACTCAGAGATTTGAGCCCTAATGTTAGCAAAAGATGACTAGAGAATCGAGGACCTATGTCTAAAAATGCACAACTCAGGGATTGGAGACCTAACGCTAGCAAAAGGCGACTTAGGAATGGAGGCCCTATGTCTAAAATGGCACAAATCAAGGATTCGAGCCCTAATACTGGAAAAAAGGTGATAAGGGAATGGAAGCCCTATGTCTAAAAAACTCAACTCATGGATTGGAGCCCTAATGTTGGTAAAAGGCAACAAAGGAATGGAGGCCCTATATCTAAAAAGGCTCAACTCAGGGATTGGAGGCCTAATGTTGGTAAAAGACGTCTAGCGAATGGAGGCCCTATGTCTAAAAATGCGCAACTCATGGATTGGAACCCTAATGTTGGCAAAAATGCGACAAGGGAATGGAGGCCCTATGTATAAAAAGCTCAACTCAGGGATTTGGGCCCTAATGATACCAAAAGGCGACTAGGGAATGGAGGTCCTACGTCAAAAAAGGCACAACTCTAGGATTGGAGCGCTAATATTGGCAAAAGGCGACTAGGAAAGGAGGACCTTTGTCTAAAAGGCACAACTCAAGAATTGGAGCCCTAATGTTGGCAAAAGGCGACAAGGGAATGTAGGCCCTATGTCTTAAAAGCTCAACTCAGGGATTGGAGCCCTAATATTGAAAAAAGGCGACTTAGGAATGGATACCCTATGTCTAAAAAGACACAACTCGTGGATTGAAGCCCTAATAGTGGCAAAAGGCGACTAGGGAATGGAGGCCCTCTGTCTAAAAGGCACAACTCAAGGATTGGAGCCCTAATGTTGGATAAAGACGACTAGGGAATGGAGGCCCTATGTCTAAAAGGCTCAACTTAAGGATTGGAGCCTTAATGTTCGCAAAAGGCGACTAGGGAATGGAGGCCCTATTTCGAAAAAGGCTTAACTGAGGGATTTGAGCCCTAATGTTGGCAAAAGACGACTAGAGAATCAAGGCCTTATGTCTAAAAATGCACAACTCAGGGATAGATGCCCTAACGCTAGAAAACAGCGACTTGGGAATGGAGGCTCTATGTCTAAAATGGCACAACTCAGTGATTGGAGCCCTAACGCTGGCAAAACGTTGACAATTGAATAGAGTCCCTATGTCTTAAAATGTCAACTCATGGATTGGAGCCCTAATGTTGGCAAAAGGCAACTAGGGAATGGAGGCCCTATATCTAAAAAGGCTTAACTCAGGGATTGGAGCCCTAATGTTGGAAAAAAGCGACTAGGCAATGGAAGCCCTATGTCTAAAAGGCTCAACTCAGGGATTGGAGCCTTAATATTCGCAAAAGGCGACTAGGGAATGGAGGCCCTATTTCTAAAAAGGCTCAACTCAGGGATTTGAGCCCTAATATTGGCAAAAGACGACTAGAGAATTGAGGCCCTATGTCTAAAAAGGCATAACTCGGGGGTTCGAGCCCTAACGCTAGCAAAAGGCGACTTGGGAATGTAGTCCCTATGTCTAAAATGGCACAACTCAGTGATTGGATCCCTAACGTTGGCAAAAAGGTGACAATTGAATATAGGCCCTATGTCTAAATAACTCAACTCATGACATGAGGATAAAAATGTAAAATAGGGCCTCCATTGCCTAGTCGCCTTTTGAGAACATTAAGGCTCCAATCCTTGAGTTGAGCCTTTTAGACATAGGCCCTCCATTCCGTAGTCGTCTTTATCCAACATTAGGGCTCCAATCCTTGAGTTGTGCCTTTTAGACATAGGGCCTCCATTCCCTAGTCGCCTTTTGCCAACACTAGGGCTTCAATCCCCGAGTTGTGTCTTTTTAGACATAGGGTATCCATTCCTTAGTCGCATGTTTTCAACATTAGGGCTCCAATCCCTGAGTTGAGCTTTTTAGACATTGGGCCTCCATTCCCTTGTCGCCTTTTGCCAACATTAGGGCTCCAATCCTTGAGTTGTGCCTTTTAGACAAAGGGACTCCATTCCCCAGTCGCCTTTTGCCAATATTAGGGCTCCAATCCCAGAGTTTTGCCAATATTAGGGCCTCCATTCCCTAGTCACGTTTTGGTAAAATTAGGGCCCAAATCCCTGAATTGAGATTTTTATACATAGGGCCTCCATTCCCTAGTCGTTTTTTTGCCGACATTAGGGTTCCAATCCATGAGTTGCGCATTTTTAGACATAGGGCCTCCATTCCCTAGACGCCTTTTCCCAACATTAGGGCTCCAATCCCTGAGTTGAGACTTTTTAGATATAGGGCCTCCATTCCCTAGTTGCCTTTTGCCAACATTAGGGCTCCAATCCATGAGTTGAGTTTTTTAGACATAGGGCTTCCATTCCCTTGTCACCTTTTTGCCAGTATTAGGGCTCCAATCCCTGATTTGTGCCATTTTAAATATAGGGTCTCCATTCCCAAGTCGCCTTTTGCTAGCGTTAGGGCTCCAATCCCTGAGTTGTGCCTTTTTAGACATAGGGCCTCAATTCTCTAGTCGTCTTTTGCCAACATTAGAGCTCAAATCTCTGCGTTTAGCCTTTTTAGAAATAGGGCCTCCATTCCCTAGTCGCCTTTTGCGAACATTAAGCCTCCAATCCCTGAGTTGAGCTTTTTAGACATAGGGCCTCCTTTTCCTAGTCGCCTTTTTCCAATATTAGGGCTCCAATCCCTGAGTTGAGCCTTTTTAGATATAGGGCCTCCATTCCCTAGTTGTCTTTTGCCAATCTTGGCATCATCTTTAAGAATAATGTTGTGCATGCAAAAGGCGGGGCTTATCCCCCAGATATCAGCTAGAGTCCATCCAATTGCCTTCTTCCATTTTTGGAGCACCACCAATATGGCATCTACCTACATGTTAATAAGACAAGAGGAAAGAATAGCTGGAAAAGTTGAACTAGGGCCTAAGAATTCATACCTTAGGTGTGGAGGCAACGGCTTCAACTCCAAAATGGGAGGTTCCTCAATTGATGGCTTTGTTGGGGGAGTTTTTCTGTTCTCGAGATACAGAGAGAGCTTACGGGGCTCATAAGAATAAGACCCTGTACCATGTAAATGAGTGACACACTCCACCCTTCCTTCATCCTCATTGACATAAAGGTTCAACAATATCGCTTCTAGAGGATCCTCCACATTGATCATGGCACTAGTATGATCAATGATCACCTCCATGACAAGATCCGCAAAAGAGCACACTTCATTACTATTTGGTTTCTTCATTGATTTGAAAATGAAAGACCACTTTTTCATCACCCAACCCGAAGGTGAGTTTCCCTACTTCCACATCAACCAATGCCTTCCCAGTTGCAAGGAAAGGTCATCAAAAAATTATAGGCACCTCATAATCGACCCCGCCATCTAGAATTACAAAATCAGCAGGCAAGCTAAATTTTTCCACCCGAACAAGAACATTATCGATAATACCAAGTGGCCTCTTCATTGTTCTATCTGCCATTTTTAATCTCATTGAAGTCACCCTAGGTTGCCCGATACCTAAATATTTGAACATGGAGTAAGACATCAAATTGATGCTTGTTCCCAAATCACATAGTACCTTTGCAATGTTTGCACTACTCATGGTGCATGGAATGCTGAAAGCCCCGTCATCTTCTAGATTTTGAGCCATCGAGTGCACAGTTTCACTAACTTGGTGAGTCATCTTGATGGTCACACAATCTAGGGATCCCTTCTTTTCCACCAACTCTATCATGAACTTAGCGTAACTCGTCATTTTTTCGAGAGCCTCCACCAAAGGGACATTGGTTAATAAGCTCTTGATCATATCAACAAATTTCTTAATCTAATTCTCATTTTTATTCTTTGCAAGCCTTTGATGGTAAGGTGGAGGAGGCCTTGTCAATGGAGCCTTAGCCTTGGGCACTTCCGTTTTTGGTATGTCTATCACGTGTTCCCTAGACGGGTTCACGTATTCTTGAGTCTCTGCCTAGCTATCATGAACGTCAATCCTCATTTTCGCATTCAAGTTCTCTTCAATCACATTTTCATCAACTAAAGGGACATCAACATCTTTCACCTCTGCTCCATGGCTCACAATATCTTTTTAGTTGGAAGCATTCACATCACCACCTCGACTACTTCTTGTTATCATTGCCATTACATGCCCGATGTGGTTCCCACTCTTATGGTTTACTACTGTATCACTAGGTAGAGCCCCCTTAGGGCGAGTATTCTAGGATTGTGAAATTTGGCCAAGTTGCACTTCCATGTTCCGGATTGAAGTATGGTGGGATGCCAACTGGGCGTCAGAGTTGGCATTCTTTTTCATCATCTACTCAGACATCATCTCGATCCTTCCTATCTCATTATTTGATGAGCTAGGACCTTGGGATATAAAAGGAGGTGGGTTGTTGGGTTGTTGATACCTTTGAGGTCTTAAAAATCCTTGCCCCCAATTTTCTTCATTTCCATTATTCCAACCACCCTTATTGTTGCTTCCTTCCCAATAATTGTAGTTGCCACTCCAGTTGCACTGATTGTTCTTGTTGCCCCAATTCTGATTTTGATTGTTGTTCCCTAGTTGCTAGTTCCTTTATCTTGTTGATTTCCCCAATTGCCTTGGGATCTCCATTGTTATCGCCTTGTAAAAGCATTGCCCCGTTGGCCTTGATAATTGTTCATATACTGGACTTCTTCATTCTACTCATTATACCTATTATACCTATCTAACTGGTTCATTCTATTTATTAGCTCTACTATTGCTTGACCATAGCCATGGAGCTCTTTATGAAAGTGAATGACATTGGGGTCACCCGGTGGCACATTTGCTCGACTTTGCCAAGCTGAGGTAGTGTCCGCCATCTCGTCCAATATCTCACAATCCTTTCATACGGTGTGTCCATGAAATGGCTTCCTAAAGATGGTTCACTATACACTGATTTGTTATGTTAATACCATGATAGAATGTTTGTTCTATCGTTGCCTCAGTCATATCATTGTTTGGACATTCTTTCACCATAGTTTGATATCTATCCCATATTTTATTAAGTGGTTCAATGGGCTCCTGTTTGAACGCCAAGATCTCATCCCTCAAAGCGACCATGTGATCGAGCGAGAAAAACTTTGCTATGAACTTGTCCGCCAACTCATCCCATGTATGGATCGTATGGTTGGAAAGTCTCTCCATCTAGTCCAATACTTTTCCTTAATGGAAGAAAGGGAATAATCTCAACCTCAATGCATCCTTTGAAACATTCGTCTATTTGCTACCCCAACAGGTATCAACGAAGACTTTAAGGTATTTGTACGCATTCTGATGTGGAGCTCTCGTGAAGCACCCTCGCTGCTCCAACAAAGTCAACATCACGTTGGTAATTTGAAAATTGCCTTCCTGGATCTAGGGTGGGAAAATTGTACTGGCGTAGGTTCGGGATGGGATTAGAGTCTCACTTGCTTAAGGATTGTACGTCGGTCTCACTTCATCCAGACATGGTTATTTCTTGTATTCAGGCGTACACTGAGAGTGTAGTGGAGCGTAATCAGAAATAGAGGGCCGATTGTGAGCGTGATAGGGCCCATAATAAGAGAGTGAAGTCTTCGGGTCCATTTGGTGAGTTTCGAGGTGGTCAAAGGTAAGAATTCACAAGGTATCTAGCCCAGCCATCGGCTAGCATGCCCTATCAATTTGACGGTAAGAGATTTGATCGTTGGACATATTCAGGGTCTGGTCAAAATTTCAGGGCCTCGGGTTCTCAATATAGGGGTGAGTCAAGTCAATTGAGATCGTCTTTGCCACTATGTGCATAGTGTGGTAAGAAGCATACAAGGCAGGGTCGTATCAAATTAGTTGTTTGTTATACTTGTGGTTATGTTGGCCACTTTATAAAGGATTATCTGACGAGAGGTGATGCAATCATAGCTCATCCAGCGTGATTTGTAACTAGTTGTTCATCATTAGTACGCCCCCTATGAAAGGTCCACAACCACTAATGAGTCATTGTATCGGCAGAGGCGGAGCATCTAGCTCGTGCAGTCTTCAGAACCACATTTATTTGTTGGCAGGACTACAGGACCAGGAGTCAGTGCATGATGTGGTTACAAGTATATTATCAATCTCCTCATATGATGGATATGCAGTTATTGATCCAGGTTCCACCTTATGATACGTTACTCCATTGGTTGCTAGTAAGTTTGGAAGAAAACCTTAATTGGTTAAACCTTTTGAGGTGTCTACACTTGTTGGGGACTTAGTGATATTTAAACGAGTATATAGGGGTTGTCTAATAGTAGTTCATAGTCGATCTACCATAGTGGACCTAATCGAGTTAGATATGATATAATTTGATGTTATAATGGGTGTGGAGTTTTTGACTTCTTTTCATACCAATGTTGGTTGTAGATCAAATATAGTCCGATTTCAATTTCCAGGGGAGCCTATTTTGGAGTGGAAAGGTAATAAGGTGTTGCCGAGAGGGAGATTTATTCATATATAAAGGCAAGTAAGATGATTAGAAAGGGTTGTATTTATCACTTAGTTCGGGTTCGGGGTGTGGAAGTGGAGTCACAAACCATTCAATCCATCCCTATGGTTAATGAGTTTCCCTATGAGCTTCTAGGTCTTCCAACAGAGCGAGAAATTGAGTTTAATAGTGGCCTACTATGAGTTACTCATCCAATATCCATTCCTCCCTAAAGAATGGCCCCCGCAGAGCTGAAAGAGTTAAAGGAATAGCTAAAGGACTTTCTTGGAAAAGGCTTTATTAGACCTAGTATATCATTGTGGCGAGCACTCGTGTTATTTGTTAGAAAGAAATATGGTTCCTTACATATATGTATTGATTATAGACTATTGAATAAGGAGACAATCCAGAATAAGTACCCACTCCTGGGGATTGAACATTTATTTGATCAGTTGCAAGGTGCCGAATGTTTTTCAAAATTAGACTTGAGGTCCGGGTACCATCAGATAAGGTTAAGGAAGAACATATTTCGAAGACAACATTCAAGACCAGATATGGGCACTTTAAGTTTCGTGTCATGTCGTTTTTATTTGACAAATGGCCTAGTAGTACTGATGGATTTGATAAAACGTATGTTTATACTCTTTTTCAATATGTTTGTAGTTTTATTTATTGACAATATATTGGTGTAATCTTGTTCAGAGGCTGAGCATGCATATCATCTGTATATTGTGCTCAGAGTTCTACAAAAAGGGAAGTTGTATGCAAAATTATAAAAATGTGAATTCTTGTTGAACTCTGTAGCTTTCATTTGGCATATCATTTCGGGTGAAGGAATCAGGGTGGATTCACAAAAGATTGATGCAGTAAAGACTTGGCCAAGACCCACAACACTGATGGAGGTTCGTAGCTTCTTGGTTTGGCAGTCTATTACAGGAGATTTGTAGAGTGATTTTCTTCTCTTTCAACACCTTTGACAAAGTTGACTCAGAAGGGAGCAAATTTTGAATGGACTGCAACTTGCAAACTGATTTTCTAGGCATTAAAGGACATATTAACTTTAGCACCGGTTCTAATGCTCCCAGAAGGGACCGATGGTTATGTTATCTATTACAATGCCTTGAGCATTGGATTGGGTTATGTATTGATGCAGTTAGGTAAAGTTGTAGCTTATGCTTCTATACAACTGAGAAAGCATGGAAAGAATTACCCAACCCATGATTTAAAGTTAGCCACGGTGATTCATGCACTAAAGATGTGAAGGCACCACTTGTATGGTATACATGTTTATATCTATATCATAACAGCATCCAATATATCATCAGGCAAAAGGAATTTAATTTCCATCAATGAAGATTGTTGGAGTTACTTCAAGACTATGATGTTGATATTTTATATCATCCGGGGAAGGCAAACATGGTAGTTGACGCTTTTTTCCGTAGATCGATGGGTTGCATGTCATATTTACAGCCAAAAAATGGGGAATAGGCCATGAGATTCATCAGCTAGCTAGTCTTGGTGTTCGGTTACTGGACTCAGGAAATATTGGAATTACTATTCAGGATATGGCAACATCCTCTTTAGTAACTGAAGTGAAGGAATGCTAGTACGATGATCTTGTCTTAGTTCATTAAAACACCCATCAAAAGGAGAAGACACCATTTGAGATTACAGAAGACAGGGTTCTTAAACATCAAGGATGATTATGTGTCCCCTGATGTTGTAGGGCTGCGTCAGCATGTTATGGGGGAAACTCACTATTCTCGGTATTCAATCCATCCTGAAGCGACAAAGGTGTATCATGATATCAGGGAAGTATATTGGTGGGACATAATGAAAAAGGATATAGCAGAATTTATTGCTTAGTGTCCTAATTGTTAGCAGGTTAATATTAAGCACAAAAAACCCGGTGGTTTATTGAAGGGTATAGAGATTCCGATTTGGAAATGGGAAGAACTCAATATGGATTTTATCATAGGCTTATCTAGTACCTAACATAAGTTCGATTCGATATGGGTTATTGTTGATAGGCTTAAAAAGTCAGCCCATTTTCTGCCCGTTACTACATATTCCTTAGAGGACTATGCAAGGCTTTATATTAAGAAGATAGTATGATTGCATGGTGTCCCTGTATATATTATCTCGGATGGAGGAACTTAATTTACATTTATCTTCTTAATAAAAAAAGGATTAGTGACTCAAGTAAGTCTTAGTACACTATTTCATCCTAAGATAGACGGAGAGGCTAAGCGTACTATTCAAATGCAAGAGGATATGTTACCAAGATGTGTGTTAGACTTCAAAGGTAGCTGGGATGATCATTTGTCACTTATTGAGTTCGCATATAATAATAGCTACCATTCCAGTATTCAGATGGCTCCATACAAATTGCTTTACGAACGAAAATATAGGTCGCCTATAGGGTGGTTCGATGTTGGGGAAGCTACGTTGGTAGGACCAAACTTGGTATAGTAGGAAATTGTGAAAATTAAGCTTATACAGGAAAGACTATTAGCAGCTCAAATCCGTCAGAAGTCTTATGCGGATAATCGATAGCGAAACTTGGAATTTCAAGTTAACTATTGGGTATTCCTAAAGCTACAAATGATGAAAGCCTTATGAGGTTCGAAAAAAGGGAAATCTTAGCCCTCGATACATTGAACCATATAGGATCATACACTCTTGGAATTGAGTTGGAATTGCCTTCGGACTTGGAATCTGTACATCCATTCTTTCATGTGTATATGCTTCGTAAATATATTAGAGATCCTTCTAGAACTATTTCAGTTGATGATGTTCGAGTCACAGGAAACTCCCATTGCTATACTAGACAAACAGGTTCAGAGATTGAGAACTAAAGATGTTGCTTCGGTGAAAGTACTTTGGAGAAACAACAACGTGCAAGAATTGACATAGGAGGCCGAGGAAGACATAAAGTCTAGATATCCTACTTATTTCCTCCTACAGACAAGGGTCCAACTGAGACATCACAACCTTAAGGTACGTGTATGGATTCTTGTGTTAGTTATTATCATTGGTCGTGTGAGGCCATTGTCGTTATTGATGATTATGCTCCTATGTGGCATTAAATTATTAAGCTTCTACAAGGAGAATTGATAGAAGTGTTGTTACAAAGGCTATTCTGCCAAAGTTATATAGATTCCGAAGAATTAAACATTCGAGGACGAATTTTTTTAAGAGGGAAGGATGTTCCATATCGCATTTTCGTACGTTAGAAGTTTCATGTTCAGTTAATCGACGTAGACTCGGGGATGAGATTATCTTAAGGTTAACGTATTTACGCTATTTATAACAAGCGATAAGTAAGTGTCATGAAGGATAAAGTGTACATGAATTAAAGAAAATGAGTTTCGTTGAAAGTGGCCAACTTGGGATAAAATACGGATCCAGCGATAATACCCGATAATTATGAACTAGCAAGGTACCATATAACCATGGTAGTATAATATATCAAGTATATAAAAAATGAGTAGTATTTTTAGTTAATTTTAGATAATTGTTAATTATACTGAAATAATTATTAATTACACGGGTAACTGGTTAATTGTTGGGTAACACTACATTATCTAGTTAATTATTAAAATATGAGATAAAGTTTAATTTTGCCCCCAAAAACGTGGCAAAATGCCACCAACTAAGAGAATGACTCTTAGTCATTCTAAGGACTAGGTTTCTATATTAGTTATTACAAGTCTTATCCCATTTTCATTTGGAGAGAAGAAAACCAAACACGTTCATAAATCCAAAAGCATGAATCATATATCATTTCCTAGTTCAAATACTACAAGAACAGAAGCTTAATCCCATCCAATTTTGCGGTTCCAAATTCAATTCCTTTCATTTCCAAGACTTTACGTATCAAAGTCTTTCAATTTAAAAGGTGAAAGAACGTTTTCCATTCATATAGCTCCTTCCAACTTTCCATTCTCAAAAACATATTAAAGATCAGAATTTGTACCTTAAAGAAACGTGACTTCTACAATTCCAACAAATTCTAGCGAGAATGTTTAGAGTTTTAGCAATGGAGAAATTTTGGTCAAAACAAGTACGGTGTAACCTTTTTCAAGAAAATCATACAAATTTTTATCTACTCCATGTATGTTAAGGCTATCCATTTTTTTTGGAATGATTCAAATTATAGAAAAGAAACGATCACCGCACAGTTTTCATAAACAACTATGTTAATTGAAATACTATGGGTCTCTCTGTTCTTGATTCCGCATATGACGTATTATTATATCTTCTGTTCATGGGTCTCAGAAAAATATGCAGATGAAAAAGTTTATCCAGAAGGAATATTGATATTATTAAATATTTTTTATTCATATATACATGTGTATTGACTCATGATTAGATGACGTTATATACGTGTATTTATATGTATGTATGTGTGTGTGTGTGTATATATATATATATATGTGTGTGTGTGTGTGTGTGCGCGCGTGCGGGGGGAGGGATATGAAAAAAACGTTATGGCGTTATATACACACCACCACCTAATCAGTTAGTATATATTGATGATGTTGCCCACAACGGCCCAGACGCTATGATGTCATGACCTCAGAGGCTAGATGATATCATGTTCACCCATACCTATGCATGACAGACATTTATATGCACGTGCATGATATTATAAATGTTTCAGTGTCACGACCCAAAACCCGACCTGTCGTGATGGCGCCTATCATGAAACTAGACCTGCCTCAACTCAACAATCATATGATAATACTAAATTTGAAAACATTTACAGAAGCTTTTACCAGTCAAAGAACTATTTGAAACATAATAAATTCCAAGAATAGATATAATCCAGCCCAAAATTGGGGTGTCACGGAGTGCATGAGACGGAAAATACATAGCATATCATAATATCTAAAGGAGAAACTGAAATACAATTGGAAAATAAGGTGGAGAGCCAAGGCCTGCAAACGTGGTGTTGATACCTCAATAATATTCTAAGTCAAAAGCCTTGATCAACCACTGCCACCGGAACTAAAGTCCATGAATCTGCACAAAAGGTGCAGGGATAATGTAAGTACACCAACTCACTAAGTTACAAGTCCAACTTTTGGACTGATAGGTATTGACGAACTCAACCTCGTAGAAGAAAGCAAAAAAAAGGTATAGAAATGTAGGCATGCTTTCAGTTAAATAAACAGCCCGAATAGTAAACCAGAGTGGGTAAATACAAGATAAGGAAGTGTAACTCTGCTACGTCGACATGACAATGCACATGATGTATGAAATGCACCATGATGCGTGCTTCATATGCCGATAATCTCAAATGTTCGTCCACTATTGTATATGGCTCATATGTCCCAGGGAAGATCCATCCTGGAATATATACATCTCTGAGAGCAGTCACTCAGTACGAGGAAGGTCATTCCAGCCTTTGGAGAAGATCCATCTCTAGGTAATTACAATAACAACCTCACAACCACTCGGTACTACATATGGCTTACAAGGCCCAGGGAAGATCCATCTCGGAATATATACACTTCACTGACAACAGTCATCCAGTACAAAGGAACATGCCAACCAGCCGCATGGAGAAGATCCATCTCTATACCAAGGGAGGATCCATCCCTGAATATAATCAATTGCGCTAACTTGGGGTGTGTTATAAACTCTGGAGGGGCTCCTAAAGTCCAAGTGCTATCATAATTAATAACCTAACTGTTGCAGCGTACAGCCCGATCTCATAATTGTCACTCACATTTAGGTTGTCGTCCTCACTCAGTCATCACTCTCCAATATCACATTGGCAGGCTCACAATGTCATGAAACTTGCCCAAAATAATGATATGATGTGCCAAATAATAATAACTGAGAGTGAGACATGATATGATATGCATGAGCAAGAATGAGTACAGAATATCAATGAATGTAATGACATGACATCAAGAAACGACCACTCGGGTATTAACCATATCAGCATGAATCCCTAACAAGATATCTAGCATTATTTTACAACACATTTACTTAATCACATGATAGAAACATGGTTACCAACAAGAAAGAGTTACTAAGTGGTGCCATGGAATGATCCAAGCTGCAATTCTCACGGTGCACGCCCACACGCCCAACACTTTACATTTGTGTCACGTCAATAGTAATCATAGAACACATAGTTTGGGGTTTTGAACCCTAAGTACCATATTTGGAAGCGTTACTCATCTCAAACCAAGCCAAACTCCAGCCAACGATTCCTTTGCCTCTCGATTCAGCTTCCAAATGCTCTGTCTCTAACCAAAATCAGTTTGTTATCATCAATACATGCTAAATAAACAAGGTTGATTCAAAAATTATCAAATTAACTAAAAAATCCCGAAATTGTCCAAACTCGACCCCTGGGCCAACGTCCTGGAATCCGATAAAAACCACAAAACTAGAAAGCCCATTCACTCACGAGTCTAACCATAAAAAAATTACTAAACTCTAATAATATTTCGACCCTTAAACCCTAAAATCCATCCAAGAGGGTTTTCAAACTTTTCCAGCTTAAAATCACCAATGAAATGATAAAAACAACGATGGATTCGAGTAATCTAATAAAAATTTAGTTAAGAACAATTACTCTGTTGTTTTCACTGAAAATACCTCAAACAATTTCCCCACTCGAGCTTCCTTGGTCAAAAAATGGAAGAATGCGACGAATTTAGACTTTATTCTACTGCCCAAGGGTTTGTTCTTTGTGTTCTCGACCCTTCTCTTGCGTTCGCAATGCACAAATTCCTCATAAGATGTTCCCAAACTCATTCCAGATAGCCTTTAGTATAATTGTCATACCGTTTTGCACACAACTCCAAATGACAAATGGTTTGATCTTCTGAAAACTAGACACCAAGGGCTATAATATAATAGGTTTCTTATTCCCTGAGTAATTACATATTGCGAGATATAATCTTGCAAAGACATCTCTGTGCAGCAGAGATTTTCAAACTCTCTTGGACAACCAGCAGTGTAACTACAATAACTTTTCGTACATAATCGAAATGCCAGTTAATTTACTTTTCTAGAAACTAGACACAAAGGGCTACAACTTTCTTGTTTGGACCATCTCCAAATTCCTTAAAGATTGTTAGATATGAGCGTCCGAAGTCAGATCTATGTAACCGAGATTTCCTTCTTCGGGAATAGGAGAGACGCTATGCGAACGCGAAGAACAAACTTCCAGAAACCAAATGCTTCTTGCGAACGCGAGTGGCTACACAAGAATGCAAAGAACGACAATAGATATCAGAAAAACAGCATCCAAATGAATATCCGAACACACTTCTAAGCATGAAATCACCTTACAAAGCTTTTGAAATCATCAAAAATCCATTCCAGGGTTGTTTACATATTTTTCACCTTTCGGTCAAATTATTGAACTTAAGCTTTCTTCTTGGAGTAAAAGTGTCTCAATTCCTTCCATAATATTCACCGGACCCTAACCACTTACCCCAACAAGGTACATAACAATTGTAAAGCATGAAATTAGAAGTAAATGAGGGAAACAAGATATTATTTATTAAAATAACCGGCCGTGTTGTTACATTCTTCCCCTCTTAAACTTATGTTCGTCCTCGAACGTGCCCAGAGTTATTCTGAAAACCATCAAATTGTCGTATAACCTTACAATACACAAACTCGAGGGTGATCCCATGTTTCCCTATCCCATATATACCCGATAACATAACATAACTGAAGTTTCACAATTCACCCTAGCCGATAACCTTAGAACCAAATTTGCACTTCCGAAATTATCTATAAGATCAGAATCTCGCATCTATACACTGAATAAGTATGAACACAGTGTATCAAGCCATAACCGCAATTCAAGATGAACTCCCGTGATCCACTACACAACTCAAAAACTCATAGCGATAACTTCTAATCGCAGTATATGCTCAAACAACCCAATACCAGTAATGAACCTTTATCAAACAAAGCCTCATACCAACACTTCTGTAAACTGCCAATGATGAAAGAAACACGCAGAAATCATAATCATTCATCTGATCTACCAGACATGGAGTTCCCTCTCTAACAACAAGGGTCATAGTAAATTTCTAAGCCAAATTCTAATATTATCCTTCCAACATGCTGAAGTCAAATCTGATAGTATCCATTCTAGGTTCAATGACCTCATCTCACCTCATACGACTACTCTGGTGACATGACACATCAATACGATCTAAAGCCACAATACCTGCAATTCGTCTATTCTGTGCACCAAAAAGCAACAACCCAAAGTTACTCAAAGCATAGAAAATTAATCAAATGAGAGAGCTATACTACAAGCTCACCCGTGCCACCTCAACAAGATGCCAAGAGCACATCACATATCGTACAACAAGAAGACAAGAATCTAACTCGAAGGATCATATCCCAACAGAACTTCGATGCGATGCACGACCTTATCCAAATACTGGTCCATATGAAACACCTCAAGTCACCATGCCCAAAATCAACAACCACGCGCTATTGATATCTAGTACCAAAAGCGAATAACCATAACCATGGAGAAGCAAATGATATAACACCACATGAAACCCTAAAGAACATAACCAATACGACGTCCGCCAAGCTATACCCAGTACTCATTTCGCTTAAATTCTACTATAAGACCCCAATAGAACCACACCATATATGCATATAACTAATAATCTCAACTCCTCGTAATATCGAAGGGTAACCCATAGATCACTCCATAACACAAATAGGCTCAATAATAATCAAATGGCACATCCCTCAACAATAGAAATTCAGAGTCACTAAATCCTACAAGGTGTAGAACACACATCAATACAGGCCTACCAATGAACTCTAAATCAACTCTGGTCATCCACAATAGTTAAATGCCCTCGGAATGTCTAAAGTGACTGAATCACATCACATACTAACCTCTGGCCAACCTTGGCTACATTTTTTTTACAGTTTATAACCACGAAACAATCTATTCAAGAGAACTCTCAGTCACCCAATCTATAGAACATATGAATCACCATATATGATCTCGACTCTGCCACCAGAATGTTCAAACTTCCCCATTTGAACGATCATCCCACGAGGAATACTTCTAAAAAATTTCCGTGCCACCACGCAAAATTTGAATATTAGCAGTCGATCAGATAGGAGAGTGTCGTAATACCAATGAAGTATCCTTAACTTAAAAATATTGCCCTTTCAGAAATGTATACTTTTATCAAGCCACACCAATTAGTAGTATCATTTACCTAGCTAGTCATCTAAAACTATCGATGCTACCTTAGAATTTATGACTTTTCTTTCAGAACTAAATTGATACATGCAAATATTAATCCTACCTAACATACCTCATATATAATGCCATATAATGATAAATGTGAGAACTTCATAATCCACTCCGAGTTCACCAGCAACTACATACTCAACTAGCCAAGAACTTTCCATTTGATCCCATCTAGGAGAAAATACTATGCATCACGTGCTCCTCATGCGTGTAGACAATATACATCTTTAACCATTGTAGAAACCATCAAGAACTCTCTCAATCCCATTTTCACAAAACTAAAACTGTCCGGAATGAATCCTTCTAACACAACCAACCTACGCCAGGCCACTAATAACCCAAGAGCATTGCCACGAAATACCTGTAAAAACTCACTACTTCTTGAACACCCAATGAACTAATCATACACATTCCCATGGCGTCCAACCTACTACCAAGATGTCATATCTATCCGAGTTCTTTCTAAATTACCTTTAGATTGATTCTTTTTCTTGCCACAATACCAATATACTCAACCAAAACTCACCACGCAAGACCCCTGCACAAAACCACACCGCCCTAAATCTCATAAGCTGCTGAATGTTCTATTAAGCATCCCAAAAGTACCTCAACTCAATTACTTACTCTGAAGAGACTCCATATGAATTTATGTTATTCTTTCCCTTTCTTGATACCGAAATGTAGGATCCTCTACAATATAGAAATACCATAAATCTAGATGCCTTTCAATGTAAGTCTTAGTTTCTAGACAAATACACATCTTGAAGATCCCAAATTGTTACATATAAAACTTAAATCCATTAGAACCATTCTCGAGTGTCATCCACTCTACTTAAGTCTCAATTGGACTGATCAAATGGTCTGAACGGCTTGTGCTCCATTAGCACTCCAACACCCTAGGAAGTAACCCCACCTTAATGTAACCAAATAAATTCCTGCTCCATGCACATTACATAAATGCCACACAATCAGTTAATCTTCCTAAGTCTGAACTCATATCACGACATGAAATCTACTTCACTCCCAAACTAAACAACAAGAAAAGATCCTTCAACACACCCGTAACACGGGACTCTACATCAAATAAAGATGAAAATCAAGTACATAGAGTTCTTTTTTACCCTCAAGCAGACTCTCCTCGTCACATCCAAATTATATGAACACATCTCCCAGTCACATCATACTCATCACTTCCAAGAATAGGGACACTATCGAACATATAAATCCCAAAAGCACATGCTCACACAATCAACACCTAAGTGTTCAAGCTACAGGTGAAACCGGAACTCAAATCTTCCAAACAGGCCCAACATCAACACACAGAAATTATATCTCACCCCTCGTTCAGGAAAACACAAGCTGTCGATGCACATCTGATACCGAGCATTCATGTATGCATACAAACGCGTGGAGTTAAATTCAAGGAGTTACGCTTCAGGCTAAATCAAAGATGCACGATATGAATTCAAGAGTGGAATTTTCATAAAGGTTCTACAGCATCTAGAGGATAAGTACAGACGTCTCCATACCGATTCGCGAAACTCTACTAAACCCGCTCATGACTCATAAGACCTATGTAACCTAGGCTAAAATACCAACTTTTCAATACCCAAAACTCGACCCGTCGTGATGGCGCCTATCGTGATACTAGGCCAGTGTCAACTCAACAATCAACACGATAATATTAAATTTGAAAAAACATATAGGGAAGCTTTTAACAGTCAAAGAACTATCTGAAACATAAAAAATACCAAGAATAGATACAATCCAGCTCAAAATTGGGGTGTCACTAAGTGCATGAGCGTCTGAGGAAAAAACATAGTCTATCATAATATCTAAGGGAGCAACTAAAATACAATTGGAAAATAAGGTGGAGAGACAAGCCATGCGAATGCAGTGCAGATGCCTCAATAATCTCCTAAGTCAGAAGCCTTGATCAACCATCGCCACTGGATCCAAAGTGTCTGAAGCGATCCAAAGTGTCTGAATCTGAACACAATACGAATGGTTAACATGAGTACACCAACTTAGTATGTAACAAGCTCACCCTTTGGACTAATAGGTAGTGACGAACTCAACCTCATCGAATATAATAGAAATAATGTATAGAAATGTAGGCATGCTTTCAGTTAAATAAACACTCGAATAGCAAAACAGAGAAAGTAAATACAGCATAAGGAATTGTAACTCTGCTACGTCTACATGCCATTGCACATCTTGTATGAAATGCACCATGTTACGTGCCTCATGTGCCCACAATCCCAAACATTCATCCGCTCAGTATTGTATATGACTCGTATGGCCTAAGGAAGATAAATCCGGGAATATATACATCTCTAACAACAGCCACTAGTACCGCGCAAGGCCATTCTAGCCTGTGGAGAAGATCCATTTTCAGATAATAACAACACACAGCCTTACAACCACTCGGTACTACATATGTCTCATAGGGCCTAGGGAATATCTATCCCAAATATATACACATCACTGACAACAGTTATCCAGTACCGAGGAACATGCCAACTAGCCTCATGGGGAAGAACCATCTCCATACCAAGGGAAAATTCATCCCTAAATATGATCAAATGCGCTTAGTGGGGGTATGCTATAGACTCCGTAGGGACTCGTATAGCCGAAGCGCAATCATAATCATTAATATAACCATTGCGGCATGCAGCCCGATCCTATAACTGTCACGCACAATCATGCTTTTGTCCTCACTTAGTCATCACTCTCTAATCTCACACACAGAGGATCACAATGTCCTGAAACAAGCCTGAAACAATGATATGACGGGACAAATAGTACTAACTAAGACTGAGACATGAAATGATATTCATGAGCAAGACTGAGTACAGTATATCCATGAATGTAATGAGATGACAACAAAAAACAACCACTCGGGTATCTATAGTATCGGCATGAAGCACTAACAAGATATCTAACATGTTTTTACAGTACATTTACTCAATCATATGATAGATACATAGATACCAACAGGAATGAGTTACTAAGTGGTTCCATGGAGTGATCCAAGCCGCAATTCTCATATTCATGCCCACACGCATGTCCCTTGACCTCAAATCAAGTCCTATTGACCTCAAATCAAATCTCTATCATAAACACCACACAATCAGTTAATCTTCCTAAGTACGAACTCATATCACGACATGAAATCTACTTCACTCCCCAACTAAACAACACGAAAAGATCCTTCAACACACTTATAACTCGGCACTATACATCAAATAAAGATGAAAATCAAGCACATAGAGTTCTTTTTTACCCTCAAGTAGACTCTCCTCATCATATCCAAATTATATGAACACATCTCGTAGTCATATCATACTCATCATGTAGCCATCCAGCCATCACTTCCACCAATAGGGACACTATCGAACATATAAATCCCAAAAGCACGTGCTCACACAATCAACACCTTATTGTTCAAGCTGCAGGTAAAACCTGACCTCAAGTCCTCCAGACAGGCCCAACATCAACACACCGAAATTATATCTCACCTCTTATTCAGGAAATAACAAGCCGTCGATACACATTTGATACCTAGCGCTCATGTGTGCATACAAACACGTGGAGGGAAATTCAAGGAGTTACACTTCAGGCTGAATCAATGATGCACAATAAGAATTCAAGAGTGTGGAATTTTCCTAAAGGTTCTACAACCTCTCGAGGATAAGTACAGATGTCTCCTTACCGATCTGCAAAACTCTACTAAACCCGCTCATGACTCATAAGACCTACGTAACCTAGGCTCTAATAGCAACTTGTTAAGATATAAAACCCAACCCATCGTGGTGGAACCTATCGTGAAACTAGGCCAGCCTCAACTCAACAATCAACACGATAATATTAAATTTGAAAAAACATATATATAAGCTTTTAACAGTCAAAGAACTATCTGAAACATAAAAAATACAAAGAATAGATACAATCCAACTCAAAATCAGGGTGTCACTGAGTGCATGAGCGTCTAAGGAAAATACATAGTCTATCATAATATCTAAGAGAGTAACTAAAATACAATTGGAAAATAAGGTGGAGAGACAAACCATGCGAATGTCGTGCAGATGCCTCAATAATCTCCTAAGTTATAAGCCTTGGTCAACCAACACTACTGGATCCAAAGTGTCTGAATCTGAACACAATATGAATGGGTAACGTGACTACACCAACTTAGTATGTAACAAGTTCAACCCTTGGACTGATAGGTAGTGACGAACTCAACCTCATCGAATGTAATAGAAATAATGTATAGTAATGTAAGCATGCTTTCAGTTAATTAAATGCTCGAACAGCAAAACAGAGCAGGTAAATACAGGAAAAAGAATTGTAACTCTACTACGTCTACATGCCAATACACATGCTGTATGAAATGCACCATGTTGCATGCCTCGTGTGCCCACAATCCCAAATGCTCGTCCACTAAGTAGTGTATATGGCTCATATGGCTTAGGGAATCCCGAAATATATACATCTCTAACAATAATCATTAGAACCGAGGATGGCCATTCCAGCCTATGGAGAAGATCCATCTCCAGATAATAACAATAGACAACCTCACAACCACTCGGTACTACATATGACTCATAAGGCCTAGGGAAGATCTATTCTGAAATATATACACATCACTGACAACAGTCATCCAGTACCAAGGAACATGCCAACCAGCCTCACGGAGAAGATCCATCTCCATACCAAGGAAAGATTCATCCCTGAATATAATCAACTGCTCTTAGTGGGGGTGTGTTACACACTTTGGAGGGACTCCTATAGCCCAAGCACTTTCATAATCATTTAACCACTGCGACATATAGCCTGATCCTATAACTATCACGCACAATCATGCTCTTGGCCTCACTTAGTCATCACTCTCCAATCTCACACACAGAGGATCACAGTGTCATGAAACTAGCCCAAAACAATGATGTGATGGGCCAAATAAAAATAAGTGAGACTAAGATATGATATGATATGCATGTGCAAGACTAATTACTGTATATCTATGAATGTAATGATATGACAATAAGAAACGACCACTCGGGTCTCAGTAGTATCGGCATAAAGCCCAAATAGGATATCTTGCATGTTTTTACAGTACATTTACTTAATCACATAATAGATACACGGGTACTGACAAGAATGAGTTACTAAGCGGTTCCATGTAATGATCCAAGCCGCAATTATCACGATTCATGCCCACACGCATGTCACTTGACACCTCAATAGTAATCATAGAACACATAGTTCGGGGTTTCGAACCTGAGATCAAGTTTGGAAGCGTTACTTACCTCAAACCAAGCAAAACTGTAGCCTGTGATGCCCTTTGCCTCTCGATTCAGCCTGAATAGGCTCCGTCTGTAACCAAAATTATTTTGTTATCATCAATACACACTAAAAGAACAATGCCCATGACAAAATGATCATATTAACTCAAAAATCCCGAAATTTGCCAACTGCGACCCCCAGGCCCACGTCCCATAATCCGATAAAAATCACAAAACTAGAAAGCACATTCACTCACGAGTCTAACAATACAAAAATTATAAAATTTCGATAATATTTCGACCGTCAAATCCTCAAATCCATCCAAGAGGATTTTCAAGCTTTTCCAACTTAAAATCACCAATTAAATGTTAAAAACAACGATGGATTCGAGAAATCTAACAATAGTTTAGTTAAGGACACTTACCCTATTATTTTCTCTAGAAATTCCTCGAAATGTCGCCCCACCCGAGCTTACTTGGTCCAAAAATGGAAATATGGGACGAATTTGGACTTTATTCTGCTACGCTGGGGTTTGTTCTTTGCATTCGCAACCCTATGAAATTCCTCAAAAACGTTTTCTAAACTCATTTTGGATAGCCTTTAATATAATTCTCATAACTCTTTGAACACAACTCCAAATAACAAATGATTTGATGTTATAGAAACTATACACCAAGGGCTATAATTTCATAGGTTTCTCATTTCATCATTCATTAAATATTATGAGTTTATAAAGTCAACCCTGTGCAGAAGAGATTTTTGAACTCTCCCCGGACAACCTGTAGTGTAACTACTATAACTCTTTGTACCCAAATCAAAATTCCAATTAATTTTTATTTCTAAAAAAATAAACACAAAGGGATACAACATTCATGTTTTAGATCATCTCCAACTTCCTTATAGACTGTGATATATGAGCCTTCGAAATCAGGCTTGTGCAACCAAGATTTCCTTTTCCTCGAACGCGAGAGTCACTACGCGAACATGAAGAACAAACTCCCAGAAGCCAAATTCTTCTTGTCAAACGCGAGTGGCTCCACGCGAACGTGAAGAACAACATCAGATATTAGAAAATCAGCATCCAAAGTAGACCAAAATGATCTGAAACACACCCGAAATACACTCAAGTCCCCCGAGACCCCAACCAAATATACCAACAAGTCCCAAAACATGATACATACTTGGTCAAAACATCACGTCATATCAAACAACACTAAAAGTGCAAATCACACCCCAATTAAAGCTTAGTAAAACTAAGAGCTTCCAACTTCTATATTCGATACCAAAACTTATCATATCATGTCCGATTGACCTCAAATTTTTTACACAAGTCATAAAAATATAACAAAGCTAGAAAAAATTTCAGAACTGGAGTCTAACCCCGATATCAAAAGGTCAACTCCCTGGTCAAACTTCAAACATAGATTTCTCATTTTCCCCATTTCAAGCCTAATTTAGCTACATACCTCGAAATAAATATCCTAACACATTTCTAAGCCCAAAATTACCATATAGACCTATTGGAATCATCAAAAATCCATTCCGGTGTTTTTTTTATACATTTGTCACTTTCCGGTCAGATTATTCAATAAGATTTCTTCTTGAAGACTAACTGTCTGAATCTTTTCAAAATCTTTACCGGAACCTAACCAATTACCCTGATAAGTCACATAACAACTATAAAGCATGAATTTTGCAGTAAATGGAGGAAACTGGATTTTATTCTATGTCTCTTATGTACAAAATTTCATGCCTTACATACTTAGTACATTATTCGTATGACACCTTATTTCTCGGGGCCTGCGTTTCATGCCCGTATGTGCATGTATCCAAGTCGATGGTCCCTCTTCTTAGGATCCTTGATCAGCGAGAATTGGCGTTCTCCACTTGATCCAGAGCTGCTTTTGATTTTGGTATATATATATATATATATATATATATATATATATATATATATATATATATATATATATATATATATATATATATATATATATATATATAAGCATATGACGTGGCTCAGTCCCATCTCGCTACGGTTGTATTTCTATTAGAGGTTTGTAGACAGATGTGTATAGTTGCATAGTATATGGCCTTGTCGGCTTTCAATTTTGGGTATGTAGTCGTCTATTGCGGCCTTGTCGGCTCGCCCACTGTAATTCGTATATATATGTATATATGTTTTTTGGATAGTTTTTCATCATGCATCTAACTCTCGTAATTCAACAGATATTATTCATGTTTAGATCTTAGTCACATGTTTAAGGGTGTTCGAAAGGTATGACTCGGGCACTCGTCGCAGCCCATCAGTTTGGGTCGTGACAGAACCCTTGTGACCCAATAAAAAATGGATGTAAGTACCACAATGGTAGCGAACAAGTATAAAATCACTATGTGCCATATCATTTCTCTTTACTGCTTTCGCCTTTTTTGCCTAGTCAACTAATAATTGTATTAGTCGACCAAATTTTAATTAGTCAACAATTCACTACTTCTTGTACTTTCAAACTACTCTAGTGATTCGTTATCTCTTGAGGTAGCAACTAAAATGTTGCTTTCTGAAGTATCAAAATCATGGTATACATTTTGGGCATGTGACACACGACGGGGGCTTGCAAATGGTATCGTCCAAGGCATTGTGCAGATGGAAATGGGTTGGATGGAGCATGAACCTGGTATGGTGACCTTATATGTGGTGCCTGCAACTTGCAATCCAGTATACGTATATGTCTACTATCCGACCACCAAAGGTGCCTTGCTTAGAGCTTGTGCGCGACAAAATAATTTGAGTTTGGTATCTATGAAGAGGACACTATATTTGACCTTTATCTGTATGATCCAGGACCCCATGTTCTACATCAGAACACCTATGGTTCTATATGTAGGCAGAATACTGCTGTCAGTGGTTTGATTTCTTTATAGTGTAGAGGTGATGTTTATACATATGATTTTGCGTTACTAACTCAATCCAATATGCTAAGTGGACTTGTTTTGGATATTGTTGACAGCCTTGAAGATGCTACTTGGATTGATGCTCATATTTGAATCATTTGCTATTCACCACTGGTGATCATTTGTTATTGACCTCAGCTAGTAAAATCAAATTGTTCATGGGATAAAAGGAGAGTGAAATATAGAATTTCTCATTTTACATATTTAGACACATTTCGCTTTGATATAAGTAAGAAGGGTAACCTTGTTATTTGCAATCCAGTGGACGAACATGGTATTTGTGGCCTAATTGAAAACAGGTTTGGGGATGCTTTTATTTCAGGGGTTTCAATGTATAGTAAACCTAACTTGACGTTCCTTATGTACTTGTGGTGCCCCAAAACTAAGAAAAATTCATATGTCTATGATCCTTTTCTTAGCCTGGTAATTTCAAGGTCTGAGATTGTGATTGATTAAAACATGTTGGAGTTAAAAATTAGAACTATGGTCAGATGAGGATTTGTCACATTTTGTAGTATCTTGCTTCGCAGTCAACTTCAGCATACCCAATTCAGCAACAAAGACAACACAGCTTAACGCAACCTCTTGTCAACACTCTTTCGTCAATGATAAGGCCATACTCAAACCTTGAGGACAAAGTTCTTTTTTAGGGCCGGAGTATTGTTATGAACAAGGTAAACAAAAACGAACAGATTGGACTTGGTAATAAGTTACACATGAGTCAAAGTATTAATCAGTCCAAAGAGATGTTATTAAATTATAATTGGGACCCAAGTTGAGGTACCAGTGTCAGGGAATTATTGAGAAGAGGGAATACAGTTAATATAATTATCAATTAGTGCAAGTGTAGGGTTATGTGAATTGTTATTTGGAAATTCTCCTCTCTTGATTTCTCTCTCCCTCGTCTGTTTCTCTCTCTTTCCATTCTGTTTCTTTATGTTACTACCCTTAGTTCTTGTTATTTTTCAATGTAATTGTTTGTTCTCAACATTAATGTATATCAATCTGTTATTTGTGTATTTAATCCATTACATATTTTCTTTATGAATTTATTTTTCACCAATTGGTGAAAATAATATTTTCCCTATCAAGAGAAGGGAAAACTTTTTGCAGATCTTTTGTTGAATGAAAAAGAAAATACTCTATCTACAATATTAAATTAACGTACTCTAAATAATATTTTTGTTTAAGGTAAAGGTGGAGGTTCGGGATAGGGTGGGTGAAAAGTTCTAATTTAGCTTCTCTTTTATTATTCTGATCTATGTTTGTCACACCTCCTTTTTTACACACCTACCCCCGAAGGATAATGTGTAAGGGAGCTTTTCCATTTAAAGTGACATTATCCGAAATGAGATTATGTATTTATTTTTAGAGTCACCACTTGGGATAGGATTTTCTTTTGGTGTCCCAAGTCACCGGTTTAATTTAAATCCCAAATCGAGAAAAATTATCGACTTCCAAATTGGAGTCTGCGAACCAGAAATTCTGTGTAAGGAATTCTGTTGACCCGAGGGAAGGTGTTAGGCACCCCCGAATCCCTTGGTTATAGCACGGTCGCTTAAATTATTAAAAATGTCTAAAGTCTAATTTTTATACATATCCCAACCTATAGTGCAATTTTATAATTATTTGGCGCTTTTAATATTTTTTTACGAAAGTGAACATCATTTAAAAATGTATTTTCGAATCACGTCAAATGAAATGCACTCGGATCCTCGACACATTCTTATTCGACGTTTTTGGATTTGGATTTGGGTCGCATGAAATGCACACCCGTATTTAGGAAAGTAAAATTATTAAAAACGCGCCTAAAGTGACTAACGTCTTTTTAACTTTGCGAAGGGCCGTGAAATTCACTAAACGGCACGCTCTGAATGATAAGTATTTATAATTAATTAATTAATGAGGGCCCTGCAATTTGTATATTTTGTTTGGCGAGGCTCGTCTCACTTTTATTATTTAAAGGCCAAACATAAATCAAACTAAGATTTTCTATTTATTTTTTGTCTCTAAAGAGCCCTAATTAATTAACATTACCAATTGCTATTTTTTATAGTATGTAAGGATTTTGGGCCTCCAGTTCAAGTCCACACCCGAACAAGAGGAGAACCTCTTAATTCGAACATGCTCCTTAACTAGCGAGCCCGAACCTAAATCACCCAATTAGTATTGTGATGTCCAACCCTTAGCATTTAAAATGGATCCATGCATAAAAGAATAAGAAAGTTAGCTTCCTAAAAATTATCTCATGTGCACACATTTAGACCCATACCTTATGACCCAATTTGACAACTCGACAGCCAATCAATTGAGTAAATAAAACAAAATCCAGCGGATTGGGCCTGAGACACAGCCCAGAGAAAGGGAAATTCATTTTGACTCTTAAGTGGGTCCATATCTAGTGCAGGTCTTATTTGGATCTTAAATTGTTGATTTTCCAATTCACAACAGGTTTAGTTACTAGTATTCAAATAGCTGATTATGAGTTCATTATTATTCGGTTCATTAAATAGTTGATGGGGCTGGTAGTCTATATGTTTGTGTCTAAACCGTTGTCTTTGGAAGCAAATTACAAACACTTTACGAATAGACTAAAGTACCAATATTTTTGAACTATGAGATGCGCTGGATTCTGAAGCGATATAACAACATGTCATTTGAAGTTGAGTTCAACACTTTTATTCTAATTTGATCTTTAAGCTAACACGATGGCGAATTCTGGATTAATGCATCAAAAATGACATTTCTATTAACTATCCCTAATATTTCGGCTATTTCATGATTAATTACAAAGGGACCTAAAATCAGTTTCTAGACTATGTTGTTGTCTAATATTACAAAGCTAAATTAATCACTCAAATGCAACTATACTGAGCTGACAAATAATACTCAATCCAACATAGATCAAATAATACTCAATCCAACATAGATCAATGACCTGGAGATCAATAGTCCAATAATCACAACATCAGAGTTCTAAACAGTCTTAAAATAGTCCTGTCTTAATTACAAATAAGGAGCTAGTAAAATACATGAAATGCAATATAGAAAATGATTGCCAAACAGCCATGTTGAACTTCTATTTATGTCCACAGATATGAGAACTACATAGTGTGTACCTGGAGATGGAAATATAAAATGAGGAGAAGAAGAGGTCAGCTACAGCAGTAGTAAACAATTTCCAGAAGTATTGAATAACGAGCATCCCAGGAGTAAGTTCAGAAACCCAGAAATATTCAACAACCAGCAGCAAATAACAAATCAACCCAAAACTAGCTTGCACAAACCCACAGTAACTCGAAATTGACCTCAAAATACTCTTGAATTTCAGTAGAATAAAACTCAAACAGAAACCAACTTAATTAGACCCAAATTCACTTGAAATGAACCTCTGAAACTTCAGCAAATAGAAACAAACCAGGACAGCTTGAATAAAACCCAAAATGGCTCGAAATTGAATCTAGAAAACAATAGGGAAGCTCGAATTTAAACTAGCTTGCAAACAAACTTTCAATTTCAATGGAATAATTTTTTTTTTGGAATTTTCTACTGGTTTTTGTATGTTTTTGGATTTTTCAGGAGTCAAGATCTAAAATGAAAGTTTAAACTATGGGAATTCAGATTCTAACTTCCTTAGGATTTTGAAGCTCAATATTGAAATTTAGAAATTCAGAGAGAGGTTTGGAGGGAAAATTTGAAGCTGGAATATTTTGGGGAATTTTCAAACTGTCTAAACTTGTTAATCAAGGAACTAGGGATGCCTTTTATAGGCAACAAATGGGGCAGAATGTTCTGGGAGGGTTTTACTGTATTAAAAATGCAGAAACTACACTAAGGCCCCCTTCTAGAAGGCCCTAGGGTGGTCTTTTAGCTATGAAAAACCTAAGCTACCCTTGTTTGAATTCTAGAATTATTGATCCTTAACAAACTGGGCCATTTTCAATGCCTAAACTACCCTTGAATGCCCCCCAAAATTACTAACCTTAGTATGAATTATAACCCCCAAACCTTTTTACCTTAGTTAACAATTGACTATGGTTAATTAAGAGGCCAAACTATTCAGCTATAACCAAAATAGCTACACAACTATGGTCAATCAATCAATGTTAAAACCAATTACTACAATCAAACATACCTTAGATTCAAGTTAACTGGACAGATTTAGCTAACCATGGAATTAAATCTAAAATCAAAATGCAGTAATCAATCATGGATCAAATAATTGAACCAACAACAAAATCAAACTAGGCAGAATTAAATCACATATGAGAATTAGAACAATGTCAATTAGCATGAAGAAGCTTAAACTAAACCCTATAATACTGATCATACTCGAATGATAAAGACTCAAACACAGCAAAAATAACAAATCACTACTGACTAACAACGAAAGAATCAAAGAAAATGTCTAAACTAATTATCAGACCTAAAATACTTAATTACTACTAAGAAGGAAAATAACAGAGAAACAATCAAGAATAGAAATGAAGAACAAAATCTTGCTTAAACTAATTATAGAAATAGGATAAAATCACATACGCAAAGCTGGAACGGAGATTGACAACTCGATTCGAGCCTCGGAACAATGTTAAGCATTTGATCTTCTCAAAGAACAAATGAAACATTGTTTTATGACTCGAATCTAATACCAGATTCAAGCAATCAGGAAAAAAACGAACGACATAAGCGCCTAGGGTTCTGCCGGATTTTTGATTCAAGATTCGAGGCGTTTTGTTGTGATTCGAGGGGAACTGATGCTAGATACGGAAAGAGAAGAAGGTAAGGAACCTAGGGTATAAATTTGGGGTTGTTGGGATGATTTTGTGTTTTGGCCAAAAAACTTCGATCTAAAATTCGAAGTGTTTGGCTAGGATTTGGGAGAAACGGTTTTGGAGGTTTGAAAGAGGAGGAAGAGACGATCAAGGAATGTATTTTTGGAGTGGTTTGGAGCTTTGCCGCCGGCAACTGCGATTTCAGTGGGGGCTGCCGGCGTTACAGGGAGGGTTGTACGAGGAGGGAGAGATTGGTCTTTAGGGTTTGGGGGATTTTCGGACAATTTTATTAAAATCAAGGAATAATTATGGACCGTTGGTTGGGGAGACGAATGTTCCAGATTTCTCAACGCCAAAACGGCGTCGTTTTGATTATGATGGGGTGGACTGGGTAGGAAAAAAAACTGGGCCTGGGCGGGTGAGCTCTTGGGCTCAGATTAAGTAATGGCCCAGTTTTTCTTTTACTTAGTTTCTTTTGTTTTTCCTTCTTTTATTTATTTGTGTATTTTACTTATATATATATTTTTCAATTTTCTGATTTTATTGTGTAAAATAAAAGACCCAAATTAAATTTAAGACGATACTAATTAACTAACTCCTAATTTAAGAGGAAACTAAATCTAAAAATGTAAAAATGTAAAATTTAAAATTGTAAAAATCCTATTTTTGTTATTTTTCTCTTGTTTTAGTAATATTAATTGACTAAAATATAAAATCGAATTCTAAATGCAAGTGTACTATTTTTGTAGTTTTTTATGAATTATAGCAATTAAAATGCACACAAAAAAGCAGACAAGACACAAAATCATGCAATTAATTCCTAAAAATTTAAATAATAAAAGAAAAATTCTAATTCTAAAGAATTTATAGGAGTAAATTAAGCGTGGCAAAAATCACGTGCTCATAGCTGCCCCTCTTTGCTCGAAGACACGAAGGATTTTCGGACAAAGATAAATGAGCAATATGAAGGATTTTTGCACGCTCGTCACTCCATGAGAATCGTTTTGAAAACCGTCTGACCGAACCCTGCTTCAAAGGTTGCCTACATATCCTTGGCTATAAAGGAATCAGGTCAGTGTAGTTCTTGAACGTTGGTAGCTGGGACTACCAGGAGCTGTGATTGTCACTGCTGTTGCTGTTGCTACTGCTTGCTAACCTCCTTATTACACCAAAAGGAAAATCAAAGCTAAGCTAGCTATGCCTATCAACTATGAGTTACAAGATTCCTATCTATAATTCTCTTGAAGCTTGATCTTGAGTCTTAGCTGATTTTGCTGAGGACTTCGATCTGAATCTTCATGCTCGCAAGTTGTAGGTGTTTAATTCTTCATGCAGCATTGGGTCAAAATAAGGTCAGTAGGGCTTGTGACATCAATCAGATTTTGAGCAATTAGCGCCCTTACTTGCTTCACATTTGAGTTCATTTCTTTTTGTTCTTTTCTTCTTTTATTGATTCTGAATTGAGATTAATTTCATTGGTCATCTCGCACCCTGTGTCTTGAGATCGACCTGCATAAGATACCAAAACAAACAAACGAACGAAATTTTTCTGCCCCAGTTTTCACTAGGAAAATTTTTTTGTGAGTTAGTTGTGACACATATCTAAGCAATCAAATTAGGATTGTGTAGGGGATCCTCGATTTTTGGCCGAGATATGGGAAGAAAGGGGCTCCTCGGCTTTTTGGCCAGGAGATCCTCGGTTTTTGGCCGGGATTTGGAAATAAAAATCTCCTCATTTTTTTGGCCGGGAGATCCTCGATTTTTTTGCCGGGATTTGGCAAGAAAAGGCTCCACGGTTTTTTGTCTAGGAGATCCTCGGTTTTTTGGCCGGTATTTGGAAAGAAAAAGCTCCTCGTTTTTGGCAAGGAGATCCTCGATTTTTTGGCCGGGATTTGGAAAGAAAAAGCTCCACGGTTTTTTGGCCGGGAGATCCTCAATTTTTTGGTCGGGATTTGAAAAGAAAAAGCTCCTCGATTTTTTTGCCGGGATTTGGAAAGAAAAAGATCCTCAGTTTTTTGGCCAGGAGATCCTCGGTTTTTTGGCTGGGATTTGGTGAGAAAAGGCTCTACGGTTTTTTGGCCGGGAGATCCTCGGTTTTTTGGCTGGAATTTGGAAAGAAAAATATGCTCGGTTTTTTGGATGGGAGATCCTCGGTTATTTGGCCGGGATTTGGAAAGAAAAAGCTCCACGGCTTTTTGGCCGGGAGATCCTCGATTTTTTGGTCGGGATTTTGAAAGAAAAAGCTTCTCGATTTTTTAGCCAGGAGATCCTCGGTTTTTTGGCCAGGATTTGGAAATAAAATGCTTTACGGTTTTTTGGACGGGAGATCTCGGTTTTTTTGGCCGGAATTTGGAAAGAAAAAGCTCCACGGTTTTTTGGCCGGGAGATCCTCGGTTCTTTTGCCGGGATTTTGAAAGAAAAAGCTCCTCGGTTATTTGGCCGGGAGATCCTCGATTTTTTGGCTGGGATTTGGAAAGAAAAAGATCCTCGGTTTTTGGCCGGGAGATCCTCGAATTTTTGATCGGGATTTTGCAAGAAAAGGTTCCACGGTTTTTTGGCCGGGATTTAGAAAAAAAAAGCTCCTCTTCTACTATGATTTGTTTTTCTTTTGAGATTTTCATTTTCATTTTCTTTTCTTCTTTTTTCCTTTTCTTCTTATTTTCTTCTTCTTTTTATTTTTCCTTTTTATTTAACAAAACACATGAAATAATTTCGGGAAAACATCCTTTTTTCGCTTTCCTGCTGCAAAGTTGTTTCAGCGCTTACGGATTTCATTTCTTTTTGGGCAGCACCTGCTTCTTGCACGGTTACTCTGAATAAGACATGTTTTCAACAAAGAACAATTTGTTAGTTTGAAACGATGGTTGGTTTTGTGGCCTTGATCATCCCAATTGATTGATCCTGGCCCCCTTTCTGTTGAGAACTTTGCTGTTTGTTGGCTTTGAGGGTGAATCTATTTTAAACCGACAGGATTCAACTTTTAGGACTTCAAGATGACTCGCCCGTGTGGGCTCTGGCCTTTTCACTTTATTTTGCCCTTAGGACCTTCGCCTTTGACTTTGTTTCTTTTCAAATGTCTTTACTTTGAAAGCATCAATCACCATGGTCAATCGGGATTGGACTGACGCACCCGCTCAGGCTAGGTATTTTCTTTGGCTTTTGCCAGCGGAGCCATATAGAACCAGTCCTTCAACCTTTTCTTTGCAGTAATTCAGGAATCAGAGTTAAACCGAAAGGGATTCAAAAAATAAATATACAAAAGGCAAGCAGATGAGTTTATAGAGAAGCGTCCCTTTCGGGGGAAAAGAAGGACTTATCTGGGGTGTGCATGATGGCTTCAAATGAACATGACATGCTTGTTGGACTGGACGCCCGACCCAGACAAACTTTCTAGCTTCTCATGAATCCATTGATCATTTCAAAACCAGGGAGCCTTGACAGGACTCTTTTCGTTGTGAGATGTTTTCTTTTCGGCCGACAGCGCCCTTTGTGGGTTTTCGCCAATCGACCTCTCCCATTTCTCTTCTCACCGTCGCCCGATAGTGCTCTTTGCGAGTTTTTACTAAGCAGACTCTCTCATTTTTATTTTCTCTACTCACCATCGCATGTGGTTCCCGGAGGTTTTCACCAATAAGACTCTCTCATTTTATTTCTCTCAGTTTGAATTGTATCAGATTCCAACAATGATGTTTCTCACTTCCGTGCCTTTGCTAATTGATCAGAAGGACTTGAAAAAGGTCTTTTGGTAAAAAGGATTTTGGACAGAACTACAACTTTGGAACCGTTTCGGCAGATTCATAGTCGAACCATCATATCATCTGCCCTAGTTTTAATTTTTGGGGAAATTGGGATTTTTGTTTTGGTGTGACTGAACCTCAGGGAGAGTCTGCCTACGTATCCTTTCGGAATCAAGTCAAACGTAGTTCAGGAAAATAATTTTTTTTTTTTTCTTTTCTCTTTCTTTTTCCTTTCCTTTTTTTTAATAGTGTCTTCCGGGTTCAAAATAGGGTGATCAAAGAAGAGTAACTGGATCAAAGGGGTTTACGAAGGTTTGATAGTGTTTGGGGTAGTGAGAAGGAAAGCTTTCGTCATCTCAATTACACAAAAGCTATCAAACCAGGAGGTCTAGACATAGTACCTTTTGACCGCATCCGCATTGATTGCTGTTTCAGGGTCATTTCCTTCGATGTCTCCCAGATACAGTGCTCCTTTTAGCAATATCTTTCGGATTATGTATGGACCTTTCCAATTAGGAGCAAACTTTCCTTTTGCTTCCTGGTGATGAGGGAGAATGCGTTTGAGCACGAGCTGTCCCACTTCAAATTTCCTGGGATGCAATTTCTTGTTATAGGCGCGGGCCATTCTTTGTTGGTACAACTGCCCGTGGAAAACTGTGGCCATCCATTTTTCATCAATTAATGACAGCTGCTCTAGCCGGGTTTTTACCCACTCGTTGTCCTCAATTTCTGCTTCAACATTTATGCGAAGCAAAGGAATTTCTACTTCTGTCGGTATGACTGCTTCAGTTCCATAAACCAACAAGTACGGAGTCGCTCCGATTGATGTACGCACTATGGTGCGATACCCGAGTAATGCAAAAGGTAGCTTTTCATGCCATTGCCTGGAGCTTTGAATCATCTTTCTCAAAATCTTCTTGATGTTCTTATTCGCTGCTTCAACGGCGCCATTGGCTTTTGGCCGATAAAGAGTAGAGTTTCTATGTGTTATCTTGAATTGTTCACATACCTCTCCCATCAGGCGACTATTCAACTTTGCAGCATTTCGGTAATGATAGTTGCAAGGATGCCAAAACAACAAATGAGATCGGAATACACAAAGTCTACCACAGCTTTCTTGGTGAACGACTTGAGAGTGATGGCCTCAACCCATTTTTGTGAAGTAATCGATTGCAACCAATATGAATCTATGCCCATTTGAAGCTTTCGGCTCGATTGGTCCGACAACATCCATGCCCCAGGCAACAAATGGCCAAGGTGACAACATCGGATGAAGCTCCGTTGGAAGTGCGTGAATCTAATCACTGTGCACCTGACATTGATGGCATTTTCGAACAAAGTTGAAGCAATCCTTTTCCATGGTTATCCAAAAATACCCCGCTCGCAGGATTTTGTTTGCCAAAACATATCCATTCATATGAGGTTCGCACACCCCTGCATGCACTTCATGCATAATTCTTCTGGCTTCCTCGACATCAACATATCTTAGCAAGTTGAGGTCCAGGGTCCTTTTATACAAAACATCACCACTTAAGAAGAACCCACTTACATGACGTCTAATGGTTCTCTTCTGATCTCCAGTGGCTTGCTCGGGGTATTCTTGTGTTTTTAGAAATCTTTTGATATCATGATACCAGGGCTGAATGTTGGGTTCCACCTCGACTACATTACAATAACCGTGCCTTTCTTTGATTTGAATTTGCAGGGGATCAATATGGGCATTGCCTGGGTAAGGCAGCATTGAAGCTAAAGTGGCTAGTGGTTCAGCTAGTTCATTGTGACATCGAGGAATGTACCTGAACTCTATTGACTTGAAGCGTTTGGTGAGATCTTCCACATACTGTCGATATGGAACGAGCTTAACATCTCGAGTCTCCCACTCTCCCTGTGCTTTCCGGATAATCAAATTGAAGTCGCCCATGATCAATAAATCTTCAACATCTTGGTCAATGGCCATATTCATGCCCATGATGCAGGCCTCATATTCAGCTGTGTTGTTTGTGCAGAAGAATCGGAGCCTAGCTGTAGCTGGATAATGCTGACCATTAGGTGATATCAAGATTGCCCCAATTCCTACACCTCTTGCGTTTACCGCTCCGTCAAAGAACATTTCCAAGCACGAGTGTCTTCCGAGATCGCTTCTACTAAATTAACTTCTTCATCTGGAAAGTATATGCTCAAAGGTTGGTATTCCTCGTCAACCTATTTTTCCGCTAAATGATCCGCCAACACTTGGGCTTTCATTGCCGTGCGAGTGACATAGACTATGTCAAATTCAGTGAGAAGGATTTGCCATTTTGCCAGTCTCCCAGTGGTCATCGGTTTCTGGAATATGTATTTCAAATGATCCAACCTGGTTATGAGGTAGGTAGTGTGGGCTTGAATATAGTGTCTCAACTTCTAAGCGACCCACGTCAGAGCACAGCATGTTCTTCCAACAAAGTATATTTGGCCTAGTAGATGGTGAACTTCTTACTCAGATAGTAGTTCACCTGCTCTTTCTTGTCGGTTATATCGTGTTTCCCCAGAATGCAACCAAAAGAATTTTCCAACACTGTCCGATACAAGAAGAGTGGTCGCCCGGGTTTAGGTGGGACCAATACCGGAGGATTTGACAGATATTCCTTGATCTTGTTGAAGGCCTCTTGACACTCAATTTTCCATTTTATTACTGCATCTTTCTTCAACAGTTTGAATATGGGCTCACACGTTGTAGTCAGTTGAGAAATGAACCGACTAATATAGTTTAACCTGACCAATAAACTCATCACGTCTTTCATAGTTCTTAGAGGAGGCAGATCTCGAATGGCTTTTATCTTCGTTAGATCTAACTCAATACCTCTCCTACTGACTATGAAACCCAAGAGCTTGCCTGATGGGACTCCGAAGGAACATTTGGCCGGATTCAGCTTCAAATCATACTTGCTCAGCCGTTCAAAGAACTTTCTCAAATCTCGAACGTGGTCACTCTGAGTTCGGGACTTGATGATTATGTCATCCACGTACACCTCTATCTCTTGATGTATCATTTCATGGAAAATGGCAGTCATGGCTCTCATATAGGTTGCCCCGACATTCTTCAGCCCAAATGGCATGACCCGATAGCAGTAGGTACCCCAGGGTGTAGTGAAAGCTGTCTTCTCGGCATCTTCTTCATCCATCAACACTTGGTGATATCCTGCGTAACAATCCACGAAGGACTGTATTTCATGTTTGGCGCAGTTATCAACAAGGATGTGGATGTTGGGCAACAGAAAATTATCTTTGGGATGCCTTATTCAAATCTCGATAGTCCACACACACCCGGGTTTTCCCGTCTTTCTTTGGCACTGGAACCACATTGGCTAGCCATGTAGTATATCGTACCACTAGGATTACCCCCGCCTTCAGTTGTTTTGTGATTTCTTCTTTAATTTTATCACTGATATCGGTTTTAAACTTTCTTTGCTTTTGCTGCACTGGAGGATAATTAGGGTAAATTGGCAGTTTGTGCACCACTAGATCCACACTCAGTCCTGGAATGGCATCATACGACCAAGCAAACACATCTTTAAACATAAACAAGAGTTGGATTATTGCATCTCGAGTTTTCTCATCTGTGTGAATGCTTATTTTGGTTTCACTTATTTCTTCGGTGGTTCCCAAATTAACCGGTTCAGTGTCGTTCAGATTTGGCTTAGGTTTGTTCTCAAATTGTTCCAATTCTCGGTTTATTTCCCTAAAAGCCTCCTCTTCATCATATTCCGGTACTTGATTCATTATTTCATAGTTAGACGGCGTGTTTGAGTCAGGGCATGAAGTCCGCAAGCATGTCATGTTATTTAAAGCCGCATTATTATAACTGAAAAGAAAAGATGAAAGGAAAAAATAACAAAAATCAGAAAGAATAAAAAGAATAATGGACGATGAAATATTGATTTCATTTCTTGGAATTTGGAAAGATGACAGGGTTCACATTCAAGAATTTAAAAGATAAGAAACTAAAAGAAAACATCTGAGTTACACCCTAAAACAACTCGAGATGCAGAAAAGGTGACAAGCTAATCTACCGGGACTCCAGCCTAATAAGGAATGGCGTGGCCTTCCAATTTTGGAGTTTAGCATCTGGTCCCATGTAGAGCACCTCAGTGGTGCTAGTCCCTTCCCCTGGCTGAACCATATTGGTTTCATAAAGCATTTACCTCATAGCTCCACATATATCTTCTATTTCATCAGCCGTGAACACCTCATCATCTTCTTCTTCGCCATATTTAGGCTTGAAAAAGGTCTCATACAGATGTGGTAATGATTGCGACAGAATCCATCCTTCTTTCTTTCTTTCGTTGGCCCATTTCTCATCATCTGGGGTAGGGTGGAAGCCTATCCCGAAATTCTTTCTTGCTGCGAGTAGCGTTACCGGTTCAGATATTCCTTGCAAAGCTTTTACCAACCCTTTTCCTGGCTTAAAACCATGTCTAATAATTTCTTTGGCTACCATGATTGAAGAATTAGATAAGAAAGGCTGGGGGCATTGATGTCCTTCCTCATACTGATCAACTACCACAATTTCAAAGGCTTTATAGACAATATGCTCACTTCCCTCCCTCGCCTCCAGGCATCGGATAGATGGGTCACGATATATGGACTGCTCGCCTTCCCCGTGGACCATGATCTCCTGATCTTCGTATTCAAATTTCACCATCTGGTGGAGGGTAGAGGGCACGGCTCCTGCAGCATGGATCCAAGGCCTTCCCAGAAGCAAATTGTAATATGTATCCATGTCTAGCACTTGGACAGTTACCTCGAAATCCACCGGGCCTATGGTCAATATCAAATCAATTTCACCAATGGTATCCCTTTTAACACCATCGAAAGCTCTCACACAAACATTATTCGGTCGAATCCTTCCCGTCCCTATTTCCATTCCTTTCAAAGTGGAGAGCGGGGAGATGTCAACCCCCGAAGCTCCATCCACCATGACCCGTTTGACGTAGTAACCCTCACATTTGACAGTCAGGTGCAAGGCTTTATTGTGGGCAGCTCCCTCCGGAGGTAAATCATTTTTATTGAAAGAGAGTTGGTTGATGGCGAAGAATCTTTCTGCAATCCTTTCAAGTTGTTCAACTGACGTCTCAGTTGGCACATATGACTCATTCAAGGTTTTTAAAAGGATCTTCTGGTGCTCGGCGAATTTAGTCACCAATGACAACAGTGACACTTGCTCAGGATACTTTCTCAATTTGTCCACCGTTCCATAATCTGGCATTTTCATTTTCTGAAAGAAGGCCTCTGCTTTTTCGGCGCTTATCGGCTTTTTAAATGGACATCGCTTTCTTTTGGTGCTGTTGACCTCATGTTCATTTGAATATTTTTCAGCAGGGCCTGTTCCTCGGAGTTCCCCCGAATTTTCCTTGCCTTTGTAGGTGACCACTATTTGTTGGTAGTTCCATGGCACTGCAGAGGGGTCAGTCATGGGCTTCTGTGGTACGCGTCCAATAACCATTGGCTCACTCGGCCCAGGTGGTTTAATTGGCCCCCGCACCACATAGGACCCTTTCGGCACATACATCTGTGTCCCCTTCTTCACTTCATACTTTCTCGGAGTGATCACAATCAGTGGTTTCTCTTGGTGACTTCGTGGAACATAAAGAACCCTATGTTTAAGAGGCACCGGCTCTGCTTTTGTCTCAGTTTTCCTTTCAGGCTCAATTTTGACAGCTTTATCCTTCTTTTCCCCTTTTTCCTGTTTCGGGGTTGCCTTGGGTTTCCTTTCGACATTGGCAATATCGATTATGGCTTTCAGGGCCGGATCAAAGTCTCGGTCTTCACATATCATACCGATTACCGACTCGTTATTGTGAGCGGGCAAAGGGCTATTGGTAACATTCGGGGCTTCTTCATCCCTCAACACTATTTTCCCTTGTTCGATCAAATCTTCCACAGCCTTTTTCAATGTCCAGCAGTTGTCAGTACTGTGCCATTCAGCTCCTGAATGATAGGCACAATAGACACCCCGTTGATAGGCCGAAGATTTCGGGTTTGGCCTGTTTTGGGTATAGGCTGTAGTAGGTTCATCTGGACAAGCTTCAGGAACAAGCTGGAGTATGGTTCACCAATCGGGGTAAATTTTGTCGTCTAGGTGGTTCCCTAGGGTGGAAATTGTTTTGTGGTGGTCGGGGATTATATTAGTTTTGGTAAGGAGGCTGGTTTCTTTGGAATGGAGGTGGGTTTCTGTTGCGGTCGGCCGAAAGGTTGAGCATTCATTACCGCAGAAGGTGGAGGAGGATAAGTCATATCTATGTGAGGGTAGTAGTGCTGAGGGGTTATTTCAGAGAACACCGGTCTAGGAGCCCGGTACCTTCTTCCTCCCGACGCTACCATCACTGTTTCTTCTTTCTTTTTTCCTTTTGCCATTCCTCCAGACCCGCCTTGGATGGCTTGGGAGGTTGCTCTTATGGCCGACTGGCTCAAGATTCTGCCCGTTTTAGACCATTCTCTACCATCTCTCCAATTTTTATTGCCTCTGCGAAAGGCTTACCAATGGCGGACATCATATTTTGAAAGTAGTCTGCTTCTTGTGTCTGCAGGAAAACAGTGACCATCTCCACCTCATCCATTGGAGGCTTCACCCTTGACGCCTGCTCGCGCCACTTGATTGCATATTCGCAGAAACTCTCTGAGGGCTTTTTCTTTAGATTCGCCAAAGAATTCCTGTCCGGCGCAATGTCTATATTGTACTAGAATTATCGAACAAAGTCTCGGGCTAGATCATCCCATATATGCCAACGCGAGACATCCTGATCAATAGACCACTCTGAAGTGATACCAATAAAGCTTTCCCCCAATATGCCATCAACAGTTCTTCTTTGCCGCCGGCACCCCGTAACTGATTGCAATATTTCTTTAGGTGAGCAATGGGGTCGCCGTGTCCGTCATACTTTTCAAATTTTGGTGTTTTGAATCCTGATGGCAAGTGTACATGCGGGAACATACACAAGTCTTTATAGGAGACGCTCTTCTGCCCGCTCAAGCCTTGCATTTTTTTCAAGCTTTGCTCGAGGCTTCTCATTATCTTTGCTATCTCATCCTGCTCTGGGGCTTTGGGGTTTTGTCTTGCCCTGGTGTAAGCTCATATGGTGGTGGCTAAGAGTAGGTGTATTGAGGATAATGAGGAGGGTCAGCCTAGAAGACGGGATTTTGGAATGTGAAGACCGAGATGTCAAAAGCATGCTTTTGTAATGATGGTTGTGTTGTTGCAGAGGATGGTGGAGCTGTAAAGATGTTGGGAGCAATCCCAGACAGGAACACTTGGGGGTGAGCCTTGGAAGGTGTTGCGAAGAAGTTCGCAGTCATAGTAGGTTGCCCTAGAGGAACATTTGGGCGGCTGATAGGGACAGTGGTAACCTTCCAGATCTAGGGAATCCGGGGATAGTGCTTGGATGTTCCTTTCCTTTATTCCAAGCATCCCACATTTCCATCAATCGCAGGCACAACATCCGATTTTCTTCAGTTGTAAGAGATTCAAAGGTCGGGACCCCAGAGATTGGGTTGTCTTCGGGTATAGGGATTGCAGGCAGAGTCATTTCAGATGACATTTCTGTATTTCCTTTGGATCTGGTGAAGTATCGATGCGAGGCCAGTTTACCACAAACCAACCACGGTTACTAAAATACTCAGCTGGAATTTGACAGCAACAACGGTTAGTGTGAACAAATAACATATAGGTAACTGCACATTGGAGTGTGATGCACCTATACAGTTAAGTGAATATCTACATGTTTGCTTCGGTTGCATGCGTAATCCCGGCTTTTCTTTTGTTCCCTTCGCTTTTCTTTCTCTTTTTGTTTTATTTTCTCTCACTTTCTTTTCCTTTTTCTCTCTTTATTTCATTTTTCGCTCTTTTCATTTCCTTGGCCCTGGTTTTTTTCTCAATGCCTTATTTTCTTCTTTTGCGTTTCTTTTCTTTTTTTTTCTCTTGTTTTTCTTTCATTTATTTCCCTCACGTTTCTCTTTTTCTCTTTTTCTTAGGAATACGGTTGAATCTTATGTAGATTGCCTACGTATCATGACCCCACATGAATCAGACCAAGCATAGTTCTTACAACTAAATGCAAAAATAAGAAAACAATTTTTGGGATTCATTAATAACAACTGCGGTTACAAAAGCTGCTAGACTATTTGTTTCCTCTTTTCTTTAAAAGGAAACTACAAAAATAGACTCAAAAGCAAAAATACAGACCCGATTAACTAAGAATACAACAATGATTCAAATCCTGGGGCCCGTGGGGCATCATTCGGCATCGCCGCGGGCCTGCGTGCCAGACCCCTTTGCAATTGATCTAAATCATTCATGACCTGGCAAACAAATATCATCAGTGAGGCAAGGGACATGGTACGGCCCATCCGCTCACCGGCCTGACACTTCATGACAATATAGTGGGCAATGTTTCTGATCCTTTCCCTGATTCGACCCTTTTCTTGGAGGAGTCGTCTTATTTGTTGGGTACGAGCCTCTAGCACCTGAGAGTCCTGCAAGTGCAGGTCTTGTGGCAATTTTATTTCCTTTTCCATCTCAGCAATTAACCTATAGCACTGGTCTCTCTCAGCTTGGGATTCTTTATCCCGTTGGGCTATCTTTTCTTCTGTAGTATTCATTTTTATCTTCATCTTGGCAATGGTCCCCTCGTAGTTTCTCCTCATTTGTTGCACAAATTGGGATCTTTCTTCTATTTTCTTGGCCCACTGTGCCCGAAGCCTTGCCATGTTTCCCTCAGATTTTTCTAATTCTTCTTGGCAGTCCGAAATTTGTCTCCTTAACCCTTTGATCAACCTTTCATCAGATAGACTTCTTTCTTGGTTCATGGCATCTATTTTCATTTGCTTAATTTGGTCTTTAAGTGCTTCGCTCTCCTGATCTAATTTCTTTTTATCACCCTCGTCGGCTGCAACCTGTACACTCTTGTCAAATTGGAGGTCCCAGACCTGTTGTTCCAATGGTCCCATCGGTAAATTGCTGCACGTGCGGCCTTTTAGCGGGTCTCTCTGGAATTTGAAATCTTTTGCCAAACCATGTCAGATACTTGGGATCTACCTCACCTCTAGCTTGGTTCTGTATTATGGTTTTAGGCTCGAGGAACCGGCACTCATTCCATATCTTTCGGATTCTGCCTTCAGGATATGCAGCCTTCGGGCCTAACTCAATGACTTTCTCACTCAGGTCTTCATCATTGTGCACTGTCTGGAATCTTCCAAGTTGTCGCAAAACCCGGCAAGGATCGTAAGGTTGTATGCTTTGGATACCCATCAAAAGAATATAGGGGACCTATGCTGATGTGTACACAGCTTCAGTAGCAGGAAGCCACCCATAAGCCCATTCGACTTTATCTAAGGTCAGGGATCTTAAACATGACGACCAGGCCTCAGTACCCTCAGGGAACTCAATACCTATCACCCGGGTCCCAAATTATGTAATACAACTCAACCTAGTTAAACCGTAGTTCATATAGCTAGTGCGGTGACAGAGGTGTTCCTGCATCCATAATTGTAAGAGCAAATTGCAACCTTGAAAGAATTTCACGCCTTCGCAACATTTGGTTAAAGCTCGGTACATTTCTGCTATGATCAGAGGAACCACTGTGCTAGTAGGTTTTTTCATGGCAACATCTAGCGTCCCTACCAGGCCGAGGTCTATGTGACCATCTTCTCTCGGACAAACCACCACTCCTGGAAAGGCTACCACGAAGGCTAATCCCCGTCGAGCTTCCCATGTGTCTTTATTTCCGGCATGTGTCAAGCCGGTGTTGGGCTCTTCGAAACCTTTTGGGTTACCGTACCGGTGCTATAGGAAATTCAATGTACAACACCCTTCTTCCAGATGCGGGTCTTGAATATCCCGATTGATGTTCAACAAATCCAATAACCTATGAAGGGTTACCGGTCGTGGGGCCAATGAGTATCTACCTCGGAGGTTCCCGTTGATACCCGCATATCCTGCAATCTCTTCTAATGTAGGTGTGAGTTCAAAATCTGAAAATCGGAATACGTTACGGGTCGGGTCCCAAAATGGTATTAATGCCTCAATAATATCTTTCCTCGGCTTGATGTTCAATAAATCCACAAGGCCGCCCAAAATTTTGACCACAGTATCTCTGCTTCCTTTTCCTACATCATGCCACCACATATGAAGTTTCAAGGGGATCTCGCTCAAGACTGAGAAGGTTTCGATGTTACTTGAAGTCATCCTGCACGTTTATTTACAAGGTAATTTTAATGAATTATTTTGAAAACTGGCTATTTTTGCAAAATTCTTTATTTAGAAAGACAATGACTTGGTTTTGCGAATATGGCCTTTCAGCACTTCTAGGAGGAAGATTTTAAGGCTGTGTCTGCAAACCATTTAAAATGACTCAGGGTTGCTGTTCGTGCGAAAAACGGCCTTCCGGCGTCCTTTTGGGACATTCGGCTTATCTAAGCAAGAATGGCATCACCCGACTTATTTATGACAAAAATTAAAGTTTTGACATTTGTTTTTTTTGGGCTATTTTTGCAAAAGGGAGGTTGGACCCGATGAGGGTTGCCTACGTATCTCACATCCGGTAAGAATCAAACCAGCGTAGTTCGGACAGCTTTGACAAAATCAAAACTATTTTGAACAACAATTTTCTTTCTGTTTTTCAAATATTTTTCTCTTTTTCTTTTTTCATTTTTCAAAAATCCGGCAGCATTTCGGTACTATTTGGGCATTGGGTTTTTCAAAACAAATGGTCATCCTCACTTAGTCCTAACACTACTTTATTTTTTCACAATTTTCACTCATTTAGACAAGTCGGTCAATATGCAAAGTCGAGCAAATAAATGCGCAAGTAGCACGTAAGATGCATCAGGATGGTCAATTCATTTCAGGTCACCTGCCCTAGATGGACCCAACACCTGTGTTGACTCCCCTAAGTCAAATTCACATGAGGCAAACAAACGTCCTACTAGGGATCCGGCATGAGTTTTTGTTCTTCTAGGTTTAAACTCTAGGTTTATTGGTCTAGACCTGGCTTACCCGAGCGGGCAACTTGAGCCGAGGGGGAAGCAGCGTACCGGGGATACAGAAGCTCCGCCGACTTAGCAACTTATCCAAACCTCGTTCTAAATTGGGAAAGAGTCTAAACAGAAGAGAAGCTACACGAAGTGCACCCTTCTCCATGATGTAGAACACTCATAGAGAGGAAGGGATTCGTAACAGTTTATATATACAATTCACCAAATATGAAAGCGGTAAAACATTTAGACATATAGCATGGAACATGTAGAAAAATCAGATAAAGGCAAATATAACAATTGTACAAGCTCGAATTCTTGAACCCTGAATCGAAATTCTGGGTTCGTTTCCCCAGCAGAGTCGCCAGAGCTATCACACCTCCTTTTTTACACACCTACCCCTGAAGGATAATATGTAAGGGAGTTTTTCCATTTAAAGTGACATTATTCGAAATGGGATTATGTATTTATTTTTAGAGTCGCCACTTGGGATAGGATTGACTTTTGGTGTCCCGGGTTACCAGTTTAATTTAAATCCCAAATCGAGGAAAATTGTCGACTTCCAAATTGGAGTCTGCGAACCAGAAATTCTGTGTAAGAAATTCTGTTGACCCGAGGGAAGGTGTTAGGCACCCCCAAATCCCGTGGTTCTAGCACGGTCGCTTAAATTATTATAAATGGCTAAAGTCTAATTTTTATACATATCTCAACCTATAGTGCAATTTTATAATTATTTGCCGCTTTAATATTTTATTACGAAAGTGAACGTCGTTTAAAAATATGTTTTCGGATTACGTCACATGAAATGAACCCGGATCCTCGACACATTCTTATTCGACGGTTTTGGATTTGGATTTGGGTCGCATAAAATGCACACCCGTATTTAGGAAAGTAAAATTATTAAAAATGCGCCTAAAGTGACTAACATTTTTTTAAATTTGCGAAGGGCCATAAAATTCGCTAAATGGCACACTCCGAATGCTAAGAAACTTTAATTAAGTAATTAATGAGGGCCCCGCAATTTGTATATTTTGTTTGGCGAGGCTCGTCTCACTTTTATTATTTAAAGGCCAAAGATAAAGCAAACTAAGATTTTCTATTTATTTTTTGTCTCTAAAGAGCCCTAATTAATTAACATTATCAATTGCTATTTTTTAAAGTATGCAAGGATTTTGGGCCTCCAGTTCAAGTCCACACCCGAACAAGAGGAGAACCTCTTAATTCGAACATGCTACTTAACTAGCGAGCCCGAACACAAATCACTAAATTAGTGTTGTGATGTCCAAACCTTTGCATTTAAAATGGATCCATGCATAAAAGAATAAGCAAGTTAGCTTCCTAAAAATTATCTCATGTGCACACATTTGGACCCACACCTTATGACCCAATTTGATAAGTCAGCAGCCAATCAATTCAGTAAATGAAACAAAATCCAATGGATTGGGCCTGGGACTCAGTCCAGGAAAAGGAAAATTCATTTGGACTCTTAAGTGGGTCCATATCTAGTGCATGCCTTATTTGGATCCTAAATTGTTGATTTTCCAATTCACAACAGGTTTAGTTACTAGTATTCAAATAGCTAATTCTAAGTTCATTATTGTTCGGTTCATTAAATAGTTGTTGGGACTGGTAGTCTATATGCTTGTGTCTAAACCGTTGTCTTTGGAAGCAAATTACAAACACTTTACGAATAGACTAAAGTACCAACATTTTTGAACTATGAGATGCGCTGGATTCTGAAGCGATATAACAACATGTCATTTGAAGTTGAGTTCAACACTTTTATTCTAATTTGATCTTTAAGCTAACACGATGGCGAATTCTGGATTAATGCATCAAAAATGACATTTCTATTAACTATCCCTAATATTTCGGCTATTTCATGATTAATTACAAAGGGACCTAAAATCAGTTTCTAGACTATGTTGTTGTCTAATACTACAAAGCTAAATTAATCACTCAAATACAACTATACTGAACTGACAAATAATACTCAGTCCAACATAGATCAATGACCTGGAGATCAACAGTCTAATAATCACAATATCAGAGTTCTAAACAGTCTTAAAATAGTCCTGTCTTAATTGCAAATAAGGAGCTAGTAAAATTCATGAAAATACATGAAATGCAATATAGAAAATGATTGCCAAACAGCCATGTTGAACTTCTATTTATGTCCACAGATCTGAGAACTACACTGTGTGTACCTGGAGATGGCAATATAAAATGAGGAGAAGAAGAGGTCAGCTACAATAGTAGTAAATAATTTCCAGCAGTATTGAATAACGAACAGCCCAGGAGTAAGTTCAGAATACTAGAAATCTTCAATAACCAGTAGCAAATAACAAATCAGCACAAAACTAGCTTGCAGAAACCCAAAGTATCTCGAAATTGACCTCAAAATACCCTTGAACTTCAGTAGAATAAAACTCAAAAAGAAACCAACTTAATTAGACCCAAACTCACTTGAAATGAACCTCTGAAACTTCAGCAAATAGAAAAAACCCAGGACAACTTGAATAAAACCCAAAATGGCTCGAAATTGAATCTAGAAAACAATACGAAAGCTCGGATTAAAATTAGCTTGCAAACAAACTTTCAATTTCAATGGAACAGTTTTTTTTTTTTGGAATTTTCTACTGGTTTTTGTATGTTTTTTGATTTTTCAGGAATCAAGATCTAAAATGAAAGTTTAAACTATAGGAATTCAGATTCCAACTTCCTTAGGATTTTGAAGCTCAATATTGAAATTTAGAACTTCAAAGAGAGGTTTTGAGGGAAAATTTGAAGCTGGAATGTTTTGAGGAATTTTCAGACTGTCTAAACTTGTTAATCAAGGCACTAGGGATGCCTTTTATAGGCAAGAAATGGGGCAGAATGTTCTGGAAGGGTTTTCCTTTTTTTTTCCCTTTTTATTTTCAAAAATTTGTTATTAGACCCTAATTTTATGACTTGTTACACAAGTTACTGCACTATAATGCAGAAACTTACACTAAGTCCCCCTTCTAGAAGGCCCTAGGGTGTTCTTTTAGATATGAAAAAACTAAACTACCCTTGTTTGAATTCTAGAATTACTGATCCTTAATAAACTGGGCAATTTTTAATGCCTAAACTACCATTGAATGCCCCCCCCCCCCCAAAATTACTAACCTTAGTATGAATTATAACCCCCAAACCTTTTTACCTTAGTTAACAATTGACTATGGTTAATTAAGAGGCCAAACTATTCAGCTATAAGTAAAACAGCTACTCAACTATGGTCAATCAATCAATGTTAAAACCAATTACTACAATCAAACAGACCTTAGAATCAAGTAAACTGGACAAATTTAGCTAATCATGGAATTAAATCTAAAATCAAAATGCAGTAAACAATCATGGATCAATTAATTGAACCAACCACAAAATCAAACTGGGCAGAATTAAATCACATATGAGAATTAGAACAATATCAATTAGCATGAAGAAGATTGAACTAAACCCTATAATACTGATCATGCTCGAATGATAAAGACTCAAACACAGCAAAAATAACAAATCACTACTGACTAACAATGGAAGAATCAAAGAAAAACTCTAAACTAATTATCAGACCTAAAATACTTAATTACTGCTAAGAAGGAAAATAACAGAGAAACAATCAAGAATAGAAATGAAGAACAAAATCTTGCTTAAACTAATTAAAAGAAATTGGATAAACTCACCTACGCAAAGCTGGAACGGAGATTGACAACCCAATTCGAGCCTCAGAACAATGTTAAGCATTTGTTCTTCTCAAAGAACAAACAAAACATTGTTTCGTGACTCGAATCTAATACCAGATTCAAGCAATCAGAAAAAAAAATGAACGACATAAGCGCCTAGGGTTCTGCCGAATTTTCGATTCAAGATTCGAGGCGTTTGGTTGTGATTCGAGTGGAACTGATACTAGATACGGAAAGAGAAGGAGGTAAGGAACCTAGGGTATATATTTGGGGTTGTTTGGATGATTTTGTGTTTTGGATGAAAAACTTCGATCTAACATTCGAAGTGTTTGGCTAGGATTTGGGAGAAATGGTTTTGGGGGTTGGAAAGAGGAGGAAGAGAGGAGCAAGGGGTGTATTTTTGGAGTGGTTTGGAGCTTTGCCGTCGCCGGCGGCGGATGACGGAAGAAGGCGGAGACACAGCGGGATAACGGTGGGGGGCTGTCGACATTACAGGGAGGGTTGTACGAGGAGGGAGAGATTGGTCTTTAGGGTTTGGGAGATTTTCGGATAATTTTATTAAAATCAAGGAACAATTATGGACCGTTGGATTGGGGAGGTGAATGGTCCAGATTTCTCTACGCCAAAACGGCGTCGTTTTGATTGTGATGGGGTGGACCGGGTAGGGAAAAAAACCTGGGTCTGGGTGGGTGAGCTCTTGGGCTCAGATTAAGTAATGGCCCAGTTTTTCTTTTACTTAGTTTCTTTTGTTTTTCCTTCTTTTATTTATTTGTGTATTTTACTTTTATATATATATATATATATATANGGTTTTGGGGTATTTTGGGGTATTTTGGGGGTGTTTTGGCCCAAGATATTGTATGTGTGTGTGTGTATATATATATATATATATATATATATATATTTTGAATTTTCTGATTTTATTATGTAAAATAAAAGACCCAAATTAAATCTAAGATGATACTAATTAACTAACTCCTAATTTAAGAGGAAACTAAATCCAAAAAACGTAAAAATGTAAAATTTAAAATTGTAAAAAGCCTATTTTTGTTATTTTCTCTTGTTTTAGTAATATTAATTGACTAAATTATAAAATCGAATTCTAAATGCAAGTGTACTATTTTTGTACTTTCTTATGAATTATAGCAATTAAAATGCACACAAAAATGCACACAAGACACAAAATCATGCAATTAATTCCTAAAAATTCAAATAATAAAAGAAAAATTCTAATTCTAAAGAATTTATAGGAGTAAATTAAGCGTGGCCAAAATCACATGCTCACAATGTTATTATTATAAGCTGAAAAGCAATCAAATAAAATTATCAATCCAAATTGAGTAAAGAAATCATTTGGCATAAATTGACACTTATTCCAAAACATAAGACAATTTTTATATATGATTGTTTAAAAACTGAGAATATTGTAAAGATTTGGGTCAATTTGGACGGTTTGGGTTAGAACCTACTATTTATCTCATCTTGACCCAGATCATCTTAACTCAACTAAACTTTGGGCAGAGTTGACCAATGACACATTTAATGAGTCAGCACATCATGACCAGCTCGAATACAACCCATTTGCCTCCACTTCCATCAATCATCTTAGCCAGATTGATGGACATTTAAACTTACAACTAGCGGAGAAGTGATGGTTCTGTTAGTTCCGTTGGGTGATTTGGACTAAGTGGCGTGTCCAAATTGTGATTTGGAGGTCCGTAGTTGAATTTCCCCTGAAATGGCGAAATTTGGATTTTTGAAAAGTTTGGTCGAGAGTTGACATTTTTATATTGGATTCGATTTGTGGTTCTGGGAATTGGAATAGCTTCGTTATATCATTTGGGACTTGTGTGCAAAATTTGGGATTATTTCGGGTTGGTTTTCTATGTTTTGGCACGAGTTGTGGAAGTTGAAAAGTTCAAGTTAATTAAGTTTGATTCGGAGTGCGATTTGTCGTTTTGATGTTGTTATGCGTTATTTGAGGCATCGAGTAGGTTCATGTTATGTTATTGGACTTTTTGGTATATTTGGTCGGGGCCGGGTGAGTTTTAGAAGATGCTCAGAACATTACATTCCATGTCGAATTGCCGAGGAGCTGCTAGTTATTGTATGATCACACCTGTGGCTGTTTTGCATAGGTGCGATGGTCGTAGAAGTGATAGAGGAGTAGCAAAATCGAGGTGTGAAATTCCGAGGAAGATCGCATAAGTGGAAGCAAAGGCGCATTTGCGCATCCACGGAAGCATAAGATTAGCCGCAGAAGCGGGTGGCGCAAAAGCAAAAGTTGGTTGCCGCACTTGTGCGTGTGCAGAAGCGGAAAATGTCTGCAGGTGCAGACAGGTCGGCCTCCATGGGCTTCACATAGGTGATATTTTGTCCATAGAAGCGGAGGTCGCAAATGTGATATTTTAAATGCATATGCAAAAATGTTGGGCAGAAACTATAAAATCGAGGTTTTGATTCTTTCTTCATATTTGGAGATGTGGGACTCAGAAGCAATTTTTGGATAAATTTTCATCACATTGATTGGCGTAAGTGTTATACACTTGGTTTTGGTCTTATTCCATAAATCTATCTTCATTTTTGGGAATTAGTCGATAAATTTTAAAGAGAAATTGGGGGTTTTAGCCTATAGTTTTATATTGTGAATTTTTGAGTTTTGAACATCGATTTGTAGTCAGATTTGAGTGAAACTAATATGGTTGGAATGATAATTGAATGGTCTGTCGTATATTTTCTGTTTTTTGGGTTTCGAGGCATGCCCCCGGATTTGATACTTTGGTCAATTTTTGGTCTTTGATTAAAGATTCAACTTTTATCGATTAGGTGTGTTCCTCTGGCATTATTTGATGTTCTTGAGTTGTTTTTCACTCCTCTTGAGCCATTCAAAGGATGGTACATGCGAGTTGGCATTTTTGGAGCATCTATTGGCTTACTCGATAGTGGAATTGGCTTGTTCGAGGTAAGTAACACTTCTAAACTTAGTGCTAAGGGTATGAAACCCTGAATTACATGTTATGTGAATGGTGTTGAGGTGATGCACATACTAAGTGATGGGTGTGTGGGCGTACACCGTGTGAATAGTGACCCCATTATTTATAGCATACCGTGTAGTTACCTAATCTTATCTGTAATCATAAAATCTATACGTACTTGAGCTATAGAGTTGTGATACAAGTTAGAAACCATGCCTAGGCTATATTCTTATCTTGTTGGGACATACTGAGGTCATTTTGTTATTGAGCTATCTGCTTTCATTGTATTACATACTCCGTCATATCATATCATATCTCAGTCTCTTTTATCATTTATTGACACATCATATCATAATTTAGGGATAGTTTCATGGAATTGTGAGCCCGAGAGACTACAGAGTTGATGACTGGGTGAGGCTGAGGGCTTGAGTGAGAGTGATATTATGGGATAGGGGTGCACGCCATAACATTCTATTTTGATTACATTTTATAGTATCGGGCTGCATGCTGCAACGATATAACGCTTGAGCCGAAGGAGCCTTTCCAGAGTCTGCATACACCTTGATGAGCGCAGTTGATACATATATGGATCGGGTTGCACGCTGCAATGAGCCTTATGTCTGTAGATATGTGTATTGAATTGTTATTTATATACCTTAAAAACAAAAGAAAGAGGGGTACCACTAACCTTAACTGCATGCATCCTTTTCAAAGGTAATAATTATAAAAGTTAATGTTAAGCAAAATACACCTTTTGAATTTTTTTCTTTATATATATCATGTACGTGATAAAAATACTAAAACATGACGGTATTTCTTGTATCTGAAGCAAATGCATTGATGAACGAAAAGTTATTCGGATGCAAAAATGAAATGGAACAGAAAAAGAAATATAGAAAACTGCGATAAAGAAAAAGAATTGAAAACGAGACAGGAAAATAAGATAGGGTTCAATTCATCAGGAAAATAAGACAGGGTTCAATTCATACTCCATAATGAAGGGATTATACACATATATAAGCTGCTGGGCTCGACACTCTGACATTCCTCCTGCCAGATTCTAACAGAAAAGATCTGGACTAAACGTGAGGACAAGGTAAATTAGGGAACCCATATGTAATTATAATAACTATAGACAGGGAAACATAAGGGACTCAAGGGTACTACTAGTAAACTATGAATAAACACTCTTCCTTAACTAACTCAACTAACTGTATCACTTTCTCAGCTGGATGTACAACTTCCAGAAACTTCATTTCGGTGTATTCTTATCGGTTCTCCCTTGTAAAAATCTTCCTTCTACTCAAGGAAAAAAGAATATAAATCTCATGATCACGCACAACTCTAGTCCTAAAAAGTATAAGCGGTCGCTGCAAATATAATACGATCTAAAAGTCCAGAGTCGAATCTCACATAAAACTAAGGTTTAGCTGTATTTGTTTAATATCACTAAGAAGATAAGATTGAACAATTTTCTAAATTATAAAGATTGAGATTTATATTTCTAACTAATTAACTAGCAAATACTAGAAAACGGTAAAATTATCAACTAACTAGACTAAGGGTTGGAGACTAAATTAAGGAGGTCTAGAGTTATGATTTTCCTAGTTGTCGGAATCCTTCTAACTATGTTCCCTACAATTTTCACCAATGTATTCTCCACTGACCGTGAGCACTTTAGATGTCGTAATTCTCTCTCGAGCAACTACAACAATTTACTAGACATATTCTCTCGAACTATGCTAATTGGTTTTATCTACCCGCTTTGTTATATCTAAATCTGTCTTTAAACTCAATATATTGATTTCTCACATACGTTAGGAGTGACGTTGTTCAACAACTACCTAAATATGTACTCGCTCTCAAGTAATACACACTTAATAGGCACAGTCAATTGATGGTCATTCAATCAACAACAACAAACACGTAGTTGAATAAGTAGAGAAATCCAATAGCTCAATTATATAAAAACATAACAAGAATTTATCTTACAAAAGATTCTATCAAAACCCTAGAAAAAGAATTAGCTATTCATAATAGTATGTAATACTACATTACTAAAAATCATAACCAACAATGAAAAATAGGAAGAGGAAGGAAAAACTTGTTGAAGATTTCCCCGCCTTGCTCCTATTGTGTCTCTGTCTCCTTAGGTCGAATCTGTGTCAAAAATATGTTCAACTCCTCAAAATTATCGTTTTTAGTGTATATATACCAAGTAGGGTTGGGACCAAATAATTATACCTACTCCTACGCAAAAAAGGACAATATTTCACGTCTGGATTGCTACAGCCACGGCCAACCGCGGTATATGACAGGTATATTGTCTCAGCCCGCCTCAGCTTCGCGGTCGCGGTTTCGACCGCGTTTTTCACTCTGTTCCATTTGGAATTTGGAAAACATAAAACATGAAAGTTGTAACCCTTATTGTGGAGCCCGAATGGAGTTCTGAGCAAAAGGTTATGTGCATTTCGCTAGACAGTATGCAATATGCCTACTCAATTCTTCGTTTTGTTGTTCTATCATCCGTTGATCTTCGAATATAATCCCGGCTTAATTCCTTGGGCTTTTACTCATACATAAAAGTTCTAAATCACTTGAATTCATTCCATAACATCTATATAGCTTGAAATTAGTCCTACAAGGCATAAAACACAACGTTAGTTCAAAACACTAGCGATTAAAGCGCAAACTCAACTAAAGTGCAATAAATTAGAGTGTAATAATCGACTAAAATACGTAATTATAACCTATCATCAACACCTCACACTTGAACTATTGCTCGTCCTCGAGCAATAAGACTACACTTTTTTTATAGACACAACCTTTTTAAATAATTCTCCTAACTCATCACACCAAGTATTTAATAGACTAAGCACAAAAGTGTAACATCTTCACCTCAAGATTTGACTCACAAGTACCACGCATTATTCACAACTCACTGACTTACTCTAACATAGAGGTCAATGATATTACCTTTCCTTCATGAATCAAGTCCCTCACAGAACAAAAAAGAGTAGTTCACACGATAAAATTTAAGAAAACTTAGGAACTCAAGATAGAAAGAATTTTCTCACTCTGAAAATAACATTCATATGCCACAAAAGATGCACAATATGCTTGCACGTAGTGTGCTACTCCAGTAATCAAACTCATTCAATATAGAATCAATTAGGATTTATTTGGTTATAATGTAGGCTACGTGACGGGTATGATACATTTAGATATAAGAGTGACTACACCTCCCTAAGCACTTTAATACATATACTTTAACATTCAAACCCCGTACTTATGTCAAACCACAGCTCCACCTTCACATCAATGTATATTACCCCATTCTTCTTTAATCACAGTTACATCAAGAGCCACCACTTATCAAGGAATTTTCTTTTTTACAACAATCCAACTATATTTCTTTCTCAATTCAAGTGGCTCTTACGTTTTCAAAACAGTGCACCTTTCTCCTTATTTCATTAGTTCCACTCAAAAGCCAAACCAACCACCCCACACTTTAACTTTTACACATTTCATAATAATTCAAGTGCTCATGAGAGATTTAAAGATTCAAATAGATGATTAATTCAAACAAATGGAGAAAGCTTGTAATGTGGTTGCCAAAGAAACAAGATTACAGGCTTAAAGGTGTTATGCACGATAAATAACAATTAGGTGGGTAAAATACACATATTTGGATCAACAAAGAAATGCCTATATCACTTTCAAGAATGAACAAAGCAACTATTTCACTTTGCAAACACACAGGACAAGTTTTACACATCAAATGCAACGCACTGAATAACACCCAAACCTCACACACACATGGTACATAACTCACTTAGTATTGGATTCGTCACGAGTCTCCAGTCAAGGTAGTTAAGCAAATTTAAACTCATACAATTTAAGGTACTTATACAAGAGTCAAAAATTGAGCCTAAGTGTCACAACCAAAGTACTCACTATTCTGAGTGACTGATATTGAGCCCGAGGGACTGATACTATTATGTGCAATTGATACTGGGCCCGAGAAGCAGATTTCTACTCACTATTTACTTGTTATTTTACCTGATTTACCTGGTTTTAAAAGGAGATATCATTTGATTCTTGGAGATTTCATTTGATTCTTTATTGTTCTACTGATTTACTGTTTTTACTGCCTGATATAGAATTGCTTTGTGCAGTTATGTGTTTTCATACCTTCGGTTATTATTTATTATTATTACTCACTGGGTCGGAGTACTCACATTACTCCCTGCACCATGTGTGCAGATACAGGCATAGAGGAGTCTGCACCTGAGCGTTGATTCTTTCCAGACCAGGCAGCGAGTTGGAGTGACGAGGTAGCTATTGACGTCCGCAGCCCCTTTTCTCCCCTATTTTATATCTTTTGAGTTCCTTCAAACTATTGTATCAGATTTTATATTCCGTAGACTCATTACAAACTCTGTTATAGCTCATGACTTGTGGCACCACAGTTTGGGTTGTGTCGGGATGGTTTCTCTCTTTATTATTGCTATTTTCGCATTATTTGCTATATTAAGCATGTGTTAGAATTGTTATTGTTAATTAATTGCTTTAAAAGAGGTGTTGGCGTTGTTCTGGCAGGGCTTATCTTCAAGAGAGGTGCCATCACGACCGAGTTTGGGATTTTGGTCGTGACAGGGTGACTCTATTTCCATATCGTCATCCAAGCACAATGTAGAAAAATGTTTGGAGTGAGGACCAATGTGCTCACACACATGAACTTCAGTACTTTCAACATCCTCAACATTAATGATACTGGAGTCAACAAAATTTGTATCCTCAATGTCCTTGGCTGACTCTAGTCTTTTTTTTTCTACATTGACATCCTCAAATTGTAGTTGGCTAGGTTGTTGATGTTCTACTCTGACCTCCCCAATTAACAACTCAATACGTGCTCTTCTTAGCTACTATCCTCAATATTGACTTGTTGAGCATTAAAAGCTCCAGCCACTTGACTCAATTGAGTCTCCAACTTGCGAATAGTTGCCTCTTGTCTTTCTATTTTCAATTGTTTCTCATTGTTTTGTTCCAGGAGGCACTGTAGCATATCCTTGATCTCCTTCAGGTCTGCATTCCCAGGTTCTTTATTCCTATTAACTTCACAAGAAAATGTAGATCCATCATAGTAAGGGGTTGGGGGAAGAAAAGAAATATAAGCACAACCATAAAAGTGACCATTTTTACCACCACACACATCACCCATATTCCACAAATACAATTGGGTTGGTGCACATAACTTGCTCTCAAGAATATTTTGATAATTGTTATATTGTGGTTTCCTTCACAATATGTATGAGGATCAATAGTAGAACTATCTACATCTAGATTTTCATAATTTCAAGATGTCATGTTTCTCAAATCATCAGTTATAATAAAATAAAAATAAAAATACAGAATAAAACAAAATAAAAGTTCAAATTCGAAACCTAGCAATATATACAGCTACAACTACACCATTACGTCCTCGGCAACGGTGCCAAAATTTGATCACACCCAACTCTAGTCCTAAAAAGGATAAATGATTGCTATAAATATAATCCGGTCTAAAAGTTCGGAGTTGAATCCCACATAGAACTAAGGCTTAGTTGTATCTGTTTAATATCACTAAGAAGACAAGATTGAACAATTTTCAAAAGTATAAAGATTGATATTTATGTTTCTAACTAATTAACTAGCAAATACTAGAAAACGATAAAATTATCAACTAACTAGACTAAGGGTTGGAGACTAAATTAAGGAGGTCCAGAGTTATGATTTCCCCAATTGTCAGAATCCTTGTAGCTATGTTACCTACCATTTTCGCCAATGTATTCTCTACTGATCGTGAGCACTTTAGATGTCATAATTCTCTCTCGAGCAACTACTATAATTTACTAGACATACTCTCTTGAACTAAGCTAATTGGCTTTATCTAACCGCTCATTATGACCACGTCAAGGCTTTGTTATTTATAAATCTTCCTTTAAACCCAATATATTGATTTCTCACATACGTTAGAAGTGACGTTGTTCAAAAACTACCTAAATATGTACTATATATCAAGTAGTACACACTAAATAGGCACAGTCAATTGATGGCCAAGTAGAGAAATCCAGTAGCTCAATTATAAAAAAACATAACAAGAATTTGTCTTACAAAAGGTTCTATGAAAACCCTAGAAAACGAATTAGTTATTCATAAAAATATGTAAAACTACAATACTAAAAATCATAACCAACAATAAAAAATAGGAAGACGAAGGAAAAACTTGTTGAAGAATTCTCCGCCTTGCTCCTATTGTGTCTCTTCCTCCTTTAGGTCGAATCTATGTTAAAAATATATCCAACTCCTCAAAAATACCATTTTCCTTGTATATATACCTAGTAGGGACGGTCCCAAATAATTATACCTTCTACTACGCGAAAAAGGACAAAATTTCATGTCTGGACTGCCTCGGCCGCGATCAACCGCGTTATATGGCAGGTATACTGCCTCACCCAGCATGAACTTCGCGGTCGCTGTTTCGATCGCATGTTTAACCCTGTTCTGTTTGGAATTTGGAAACACGTAAAAAAGGAAAGTTGTATCTCTTTGACATAGCTTTCTAACCATATATTGTGGAGCCCGAATGGAGTTCTGAGTAAAAAGTTATATGTATTTTACTAGACAGTTCGCAATATGCCTATTCGATTCTTCGTTTTGTTGCTCTATCATTCGTTGATCCCCGAATACGATCCTGACTTAATTCCTTGGGATTTTAATCTAACTTTAAAGCTCTAAATCACTTGAATTCATCCCATAACATCTATATAGCTTGGAATCACTCCTACAAGGCATAAAATACACCATTAGCGCAAAACACTAGCGAGTAAAGCACAAACTCAACTAAAGTGCACTAAATTAGTGTGTAATAATTGACTAAAATGTGTAATTATAACCTATCATCACCTCACCTTTAGGACATGAAAGTCTTCCCACGTAGCCTGCTCAGGTGCCATTTATGTCCGTTGAGCGAAAACCTGTGCGACAACTTTATTTCCCTTTTGCATCATGCGCTTGTTAAGAATATTTGGGGATGTGGGTAGTAAGGACTGAAAATATCTAATGTTGGAGGATGTAGGATCGTGTTTGGAAACATATGACATAATTTCAATTGAAAAACATGAAAAGTGGGATGATGTAGCAGCTCAGATGGTAGGGATAGCCTCTAAGCAACATTTCCTATCTTTTGTGAAATCTGGTAAGGACCATAATACCTTGTCGAAATTTTAGAAAAATTATGTCCAACCATTGTCACTTGTCTATAAGATTGCCCCTTAAGGTATACCCAATCACCTTCTTTAAATTGTCTGTCTGATTTGTGCTCCGCAGCTTGATCAGTCATTCTTTGTTTAGCCCTTTCTAATTGGTACTTTAGTAGCTGAATTTTAACGTCCCTTGTGATCAAGCTACTGTCCACCGCTTCCACCCTAGAATCACCAGCAACATAAGGAAGTTGTGGTAGGGGTGGTTGATCATATATTGCTCAAAAAGAGTTGTTTGAATGGAATAGTGGAAGGTAGTATTATACCATCATTCAGCTACAATTAGGTATAGGAACTAACCAGTTTAGGATTCTGAACAAAACACCTTAAGTAAGTCGCTAAGCATTTGTTTACCACCTCTAATTGGCCATATATAATGATCTGGCTGGTTTTTTGAGTATTTTAGCGCTGCTTCCCTTATTCAATACCTTACATATGTATATTTGTGATTACGTGACTTATCAAAGTGGTTGAATTAGTTTTGGGGAGGCTTTGGAGTGACTTAAGACACTTAGTCCCATGGTTGGAAGTTTAAGCTGTAAGAGTTGATTGAAGTTCGACTTTTGTGTAGACGACTCTGGAATGATATTTTGATAACTCCAGTTGTTTTGTATGATGATTTTGAACTTAGTTGTATGTCTAGTTGACTGTTGATAAGTTTGAGCGAGAGTTGACTTTGATGGTATCGAGTTTAGATTTTGGTTTTGGGAATTGGAATTATTTTGTTATGTCAGTTGGAACTTGCATATAAAATTTCAGTTTATTTCGAGTTGTTTAGGCTTGACTGAGATAAGTTTTGAATACGGAAATTGGATTAGTTTCTTAGGTTTAAATTGAGGGACGATTCGTGGTTTTGATGTTGTTTTGTGTGATTTGCGACCTCGAGTAGGTCTGTATTATATTTTAGGATTGGTTGGTGTGATTGGACGGGGTCCCAAGCGCCTCAAGTGTGTTTCGGATGGGTTTCAGATCGTTTCTCCATATCTTAGAATAGTTGAAGCTAAGTTGTAGTTCCTTTATCGCGATTACGATGAAGGGGTCGCGTTGGCGGATGGTCTTTTGATGGCAGATGAGTTTGCATTCGCGAAGAGGTGATCATGTTCGTGAAGATTTAGGAGGATGTTGCCTTTACGATTGTCTGTTGTGTGCCACGTTCACGTAGAAGGGAGGCATGTTGGAGCTTCACGCATTTTAGCCTTCACAATAGTGGGAGGAGCACTGCATTCGCGTAGGCTCAGAGGTATTGTACATTGCATTCGCCACCATGGTCTAGCGTTCGCGTAGGTCTTTTTCTGGGGCAGTATTGGTTGTGCTTCCCGGTTGCAATGTTGGTCCTGTTATCGCAAAGCGTATGCCTGGACAGACCATAAGTATTCTATTTTCGATGGTTTAATTCATTTTAACATTGTTTCGGTTGTAGAGCTAAGATTTGGGTGAATTTTGAGGCAATTTTCACGATTTGGATTTGGGTAAATATTTTAGACTCAAATTTGTTATTTATTCCTGATTCCATCTTTGTCTTTAGTAATTCATTGATAAATCTAACGGAAGAGTTGGGGTTTTTTTTAGTACAAAGCGTTTCTAAAAGTAATTTAAGGATTTGGACCCCGATTCAGAGCTAGAATTGGATGAAATTGGTGTGTTTGGACTCTTATTTGAATGGGTGTTCAGAATTTGTAAGTTTATTAGGTAATCCGGGCTGTGGGACCGAGTTGTTTTTTTAAATTTTGATAAAGATCGAATATTTATTGTTCGGGATTATTTCATATGACATTATATGATGATATTAAGTTTTTTATGATTGGATTCGAGTCGTTCGAAGGTCGATTGTGATGGAAAGGCTTTATGGAGTATTGATTCGCACGGTTTGATGTAATTAACATATCTAAACATAGATTTTAGGGCAATATTTCCCGAGAACTATGTTTTATAAGATATGTTAGGGTGACACACAAACTAAGAGGTGGTCTTGTGTGCGTGCACTAGATTATTCATGACCATGGTGGACGTTAGATTATCACCGACTTTGTTTTGCTATCATGCCTCGTTACAACCGCGTTTCCTCTACTTGTATGATTACTTGAACATTGATTCATGTTAGAAATCCTGTATAGGCTATGTGTTTATTCGTTTGAGGTATAATAGGGCCTATTCTTGTTATCATGAGCGGTTTTCCTTAATTGTAGTCATATCCTCAGTGATAATTGTCATCACCTTCATGGGAGGAAGGTCGAGTTCACAAAGTTTAAGCCCTCCGTTGCTTGCAACCTTCTCCCCACGTTCGTGAAGTGGAATCCTCGCCCAACCCCAGATTCCACTTCGCGATCGCGAAGTACATTACACCAGACATCAGAAAAAGTTGAAAAATCAGAAATTTCTAAGTTCAAAATGGTCCATAGCCTATCTGAATCTCACCCTAGCCCCTCGGAATCCAAACAAAATATGCACACAAGTGTAATAACATCATATGGACTTATTCGTACGATCAAAAGACTAAAATAACACCTAGGATTAAGAATCAGACATTAAAGTACATGAAATTTTTGAAGAATGTCAAGAACTTCAAAATTCACAACTAAGCGTCCAAATCTTATCAAATCAACTGCGTTTTGCACCAAATTTACATGCAAGTTTCAAATAGCTAAATAAACTTATACCAAGTTCCGGAACCAAAATCTTAATCCGGTAGATATAAAGCTAACTAGAATATATTTAAATCTTCAAGTTACTAGCTTTTGACAAATCAAGTCAAATTAAGTAAGGGACTTTCAAATTCAATTCTGCGCATACGCCCAAGTCTCAAATCATGATATGGACCCATTGTGGTGGTCAAAATACCGATCCAGAGTTGTTTACATGAAATGTCTATCGTAGTTGACTCAAGTTAATTTTAAAGCTAAAAATAATATTTTCCTCAATTTTCACATAAAAGCTTTTCGGAAAAGACGCAAACCTTGCAATAAATAGAGAAACATTAAATGGAGATAAAAGAGGTCTCAAAATACAAAAATAATGGCTAGTACTCAAAAAGATCTACCAGGTCGTCACAATTGTAAGTTGCATAAGGCAATCTATGGCTTGAAGCAAGTGCCTTGGGCTTGGTATAATCCACTCAAAGGCCATTTTGCCCACATGGGATTGTCTAAGGCAAAATCAGAAAACCCTTTATTGATTATACTAGTCACGCTGGTTTCATCTTTACTTTGGTATATGTTGATGACATAATAGTGATCTACAACAACCATATCACTATCTGTGAAGTTAGCCTATCTTGCATCTCGTTTCTCCACCAAAGATTAAGGAAATCTCAATTATTTTCTTTCTGTTGAGGTGGTTCAAACCACTAATTACATTATTCTCTTGCATGTCACTTATATCAGTGAAATCTTGAAGGATGAGTTGATGGCTGATTGTAAGAGTAAAAACTCACCAATGAGTGCGTCTGAGTTGCTCAAACTCAATGATGGGGATCCGTTAACTGATGTGACCCACTACTGGCAAGTCCTTGGCAGACTTCAATATTTGTCTTTTACAAAGCCGGACATTTACTATGCCATCAATAACTTATCTATATTTTGTGCAATAACCATCTGATCTTCATTGGAAAGTCGTGAAGCGAGTTCTTAGGTACCTTCGTGATAAGATGCAGTTTGGCCTGCTTGTGTCCCCGAATTTTGATTTTAATCTATGCATGTACTCTAATGCGGTCTTGTTGGAGATCTCACTGACAGATCTTACGCATCTGGTATGGTTCTATTCTATTTGTTAACGACAACACTATCAGTAGTTATATTCTATTTGTTAATGACAACACTATCAGTAGGTCCTCTAAAAAGAAGAAGATTATAGCTCGCTCATCAACTGAGAGTTGAATCTAGAGTTATCGGTAATGCACTTACCGAACTACTGTGGATTAGATACCCATTGCTTGAGATGCAACTTCCTGTAATATATACCCTATAATATACTGTGGCAATATTGGTATCACTTATCTAAGCGAGAATTCGGGCCTCCACAGTCCTATGAAACATATTGAGGTGGACTTTTCTTTTGTGCGCAACCAAGTTGAGCACAAGGTGGTTCGAGTTATTTATGTCCATTTTGCTAACCAACTAGCTGATATGATCACCAAAGCACTGGTCACACTAGCCTTCGTAAGCAATTTGTTCAAGTTAGGCTTAGTGACACATAGCCTAATTTGAGGCAGCGTATTGGACAACAGTCTTTGTTATCAGTAGTTATAAGTTTGTTTTTGGTATTTATCTCTTTAGATTAGATTGCATTTATTTTCTAGATAAGATGATATTATAGTTAGGCATTCTTTGTTACTCTAGAAAAATGGTTACTGTACTTTGTATTTTAACTCATTGAGACATTAATAAGAGATAAAAAATTTCCATCATCTATTCAAGTGTTCATAGATAGAACTCTACAGTATTGGGTCAATGATGGGTTACACGGATCCATGAACTATATCCTATATGATCATGCGAAAGGTCAGTGCAGAACCATTAACATGCTCTTCGAATCTGGCTAGGAGCATTTCCCTCCTTATTTTTGCTTTTCTTTTTGAGATATTTTTAGTGAAGTTCTACGATAATACTTTTTCTAGGTAGTTTATTATCAAAACGATAAATAGGAAGATTAACAATCATCAATATAGTCTCACATGTGAACCTTAATAGTCAACAAGTAATGTAGGAAAAATTGGTGGCACACCTATAGTAAATAATAAATCGGAAAAGGGCCAAAAATACCCCTAATCTATTGAAAATGGTTTAAATTTATCCTTCTTCAACCTATTAGGCCACAATTGCCCTTAACGTTAACTTTTGGATTGAAAATACCCCTCTCTTTAACAGAATTATTAGATGGCATATGTGGGTCCTTTAATTGAATAGATGACACTTATTTAATGGTCCAAGTGGCTATTAGACCAACCCATAAAAAAATCCATCCGGGTTAACCCAAAACAACTACAACCCATTTGATTTTCTCACAGATTGTCCAAAGATTTTCAGCACTGTAAGTTTCAATTAGGATAACGGAAAACTTGAAGTTCAATCTTCACAGAGGTACTCAAATAATGTTTTAAGTTCCAATAAATTTTAGCCAAGCAATTAACACAATTGATCTCAATAAAGAAATCCACCAATAGAGGATTCAACAATGCCCAGTACAAGCTCCTCGAACCAACAGGAAATGTTTGGAATAGAGAATATACAATAATACAACGCCGTATTATTTGAAGATTGAGGAAGAAGAAGAGACCTAGACCTCTTCTTTTGAATGTTTTTCGGGGCTACTTTTTCAGTCGTAGGTGCTAGTACAACTAATTGGTTCTTCAGTTGATTAGTGAACAAAGGAATTTAGTACAGAACAGTAAAGAAATATAAGAACATGAATGTCGATGGCTTTCAAAAGAAAAAAGGAGTCTAATCGATCCATTGTATGTCATGTCGCCCGATCCATAGAGGAAAAGGCGTATGCTCAAGTCTAAAATTATTCCTACCAATCTTGAGTGCCTCCTTTTTTGATGATCTTGTCACTTCTCTTAACTATACCTGGAATTCTCTCATGCCGGGGATTATGTCTAAAAAATTTCATATTGCGATCTCCGCTGATGATCGTTCTTTTCTTTTCATAAGATCTATTCTTGGGCTAGAGTCACTACAAGAAATCACACGTATTGCGGCGACTAAAGTTGCCACAAACCCCACAAAAGTCGTTGCTAAAAGGAATTAGCGGCGGCTTTTGTATTACCACTGGGGAAGCCGTAACTGAATGTTATTTGTTGCGACAAAGTTGCCGCAAAAGATTGAAAAAAAACGCTACAAAAAACTATTCAATAAGAACAAATATTAGATGGGTCGCCACTATAAATATCATTTAGTAGCGACTAAATCTGCCACAAAAAATATTTATATTTAGTGGCAAGATTATGTCGCCACTATAACTATCCTTTAGTGGCGACTAAACCTGCCACAAAAAATATTTATTTTCGGTGGCAAGATTATGTCGCCACTATAACTATCCTTTAGTAGTGACTAAAATTGCCACAAAAAATAATATGTTCAGTGGCAAGATTATGTCACCACTATAAATGTCATTTAGTAGCGACTAAAGTGGCCACAAATTTTTTGACTAAACTATGTCGCCAATAAAAGTGATTTTCTCAACAATTACAACGACCAAAATTATATACATTTCCATGCCAGTAGGAACCTAATTCTCTAAAATTTCATATAGAGATATTCATATCAATTAACTATCAATATTAAAGAAACCAATAATACCTGACAAACACCAAAAGAATTTCTTAAGCCGAAAATTATAAATATTATCATTATTAAAAAGTCAATTACATATATACTACCTGATACTTTATTATGAATTGTAACTGTACACGTATACATATCCCAAAATCGATAAAATATTAAGTGCCTTGTAACTGCTCCTTGCCCGACACCATCCTTGAACGATACCATTGTTTAAGTGACTTATCCCTGCTAGAAAAACAAAAAGTTGAAAGTGAAGAATCAGAGAAATGATAGTTATAACATTAGTATATACATATATTGTAGCACATATGATTTAACAAAGTAAATTTGCTCTCTTCTTGCTATATATAAAGGTCATATAAGAAGGAAACAATCACAATAGCTTTTTTTTGAACTTTCATGTCAATCTATTCTTTGCCCTTTCAAGAAACTGTACATAGAAATCATGCATCAAAATAATGATTGAAACTTTTTCAATTTACAGATAACTAGAAACATATAAGATTGATAGAGACGGTTAAATGGGCATTGCATGAAATAGAGAAATAAATACCGCAAGGACAGTGTTACAGAAGCTGCAACGGACATAATAAAGATAGCTACTGGAAAAATGTTTATAATTGGACACAACAGACATAACAAAGATAGCTACGGACATAAACAGACAAATTGATGGCCAAGAACTCCCACGAGATACTCAATGTGCAAATGGTTGTATCAATGGCTACTAACATCAAATTCCTCCAAACTCAGCTAGTCAATCTAAAAGGTATCAGTGGCTATTAACATCGGATTCCTCTAAGTAGATAAGCTACAAGAAATGACATGACTGCTAACTGTCGGTTTTTTATTCAATAAAAAAGAATAGGAGCTCTATACTTACGGGAAGGGTCCCCCATATAGCCTCATCACTTATGCTTTCTTCACCACCGGGCATCAGAGTCTTGCATATTCTGAACATGAGGAAAAGTGCAAAAGGAATTAGATACACGTCCAAAACTAAGACCAATTTTTCCTGCTCTAAAATGTATGCTGCAAAAGCATATTTTTAGAAATGTTATCCCATATCTCTTTATTCCAAAAAATGACTCAACACTGCCACCAGATGGTTTAAAGATCAGCATTTTTTGGCAGAATAAGTATCTTACCTAACATAATACAATGCTAGCCAACTTAGCTACACATTGCAAGGACGCAACTCTTCTATACAAACTTGTTGAAAAATAAGAACAATCTAATATCAATTATGCTTCGGAGTAAGCTCCACAAAACATTAAGAGTTGCCTTGTCACTTCCTAATGATAAATGTATGGGGAAAAGAGAAACATAAGGTACTCCAAATGTTGTGGCGTGCAATTTTGCAATTTTACATTTCCTAGCTAAGTCATAAGATGAAAATGGCTCAAATTGAGAATTCCTTCCTCCATGCAGAATGAATCTTAAGTTCCAAATGGAACATTTGACGTATATTCAAGAAAAAAACACGACTTGCGCAGGCAACTAGATGTGATGCAAACAATAATCATGAAGGTTTGAAAATATATTACAAGTGGAGGGCAAAATTCAAAGGCGGCCACTGTCATCCCTTGAAGTTGTTTAGTTTATATTTTAGATGAATCACTAGATGGGCAGTAAAAGATAGTTGAATAGACAGTAAGCAATCTTGAAAGTCACCTATCATGTCTTGAATACAGCCCCTAAAATTGTCAGTGAGATACTGTTTCCAACATGGCATCATTTAAAATTTCCCCTATATCATATGTATCCTTTGTTTTTAATTTCTTCCTGTTGATCAATAGATCTTAAGTATCCTTCTGCGACTTTAGAAACCATGTATCCTCCTGTGTTTAAGCAGACAACTATTATACATAATAAATTTTATATGATTCTTCACTCTTATGTTTCTTCTACGCTCATCTTCTTCCTCCATTTCTTACCCTTTTTCTATAAGGATTCTTCCATGTCTTACTTTTTATCTCTGCACTCTGTCTAGCACCAGAATAGTCTTAAAAGTTAAAATAACATCAACCCATTCACTAATCTCTTTCATGTGTTCCAATTTTTCCCCAGAAGAAAATATTCTGCAAGTTAATGTCCATTTTGTTAGAGGTTTTGGTCCTAAAGCGAATATCCGTCGTCACAATGATCACAGAATTACTATTCATAGAACAATCTTCCCAAGTTCCTGACATATTAAATGTTTCACCTAATCACATAGTATAATGTAAAAAATTAAGCACCTTGATAAGCAACAACTAAGCAGTGGAACAAAGTGTAATTCCTCTGTTTCTACCGTTGTCTTCTCTTCCTTACACATAAGTTACTTTGCAAATAACTTCGACCACAATAACCTCCTCATGGCTCATGCCATGGCATCCATTTACCACCAGAAAGTTTATATTTACTTCACTTGCTGAAATCGATAAACTATTAAAACGTTGGCCCTTGCCTCAGCATGGCTATTGGCATCCTATTACCCTACCTCCGCCAAGCTTCTAACTTTCTTCTTATCCAACCTAATTTCAACACCTTACTGCCAAAGAGAAATCGAAAAGAGAAACATAGGTAATTCAAATACAAATACAAGATCATCTCGCCATATAATCGCCTATCATCTCCCTTCTGGACTACCCAAACAAAAGCACCTTTGTGCTCTGCTTGCGGCTATATATGTTGATGTTAAACCGGTACGGAGAAACAATAGAACTAAGAAAAAAGCTCAACATACTAGACAAGTCAAACCAAAAGAACAAATAAGGTAAACAAGAAAAGACACTTCGTGAATGAGGATAGGCCCAATTCCAAATACATTATATATATGATGCTTGATTTTTTTATAATGCAAGAAACAAGAATGTTTGAAGCTACAGAATAAAAATCTACAATGATAGGTTTTGATTACCACGTAAATTCTAAGGCACAATTCTTTACAGAATTTAGAAATCAATTGATAAAGACCTATATCCATCAAAACAAAGATAAATCAACAAGTGAGTACCTCAACCAAAATCCACCAGCGCAGTGCAGTGCCATAAAATCGATCATTCCATACAAACTGTGGAGCTACAACCAAATCCACCTAATGAAGGAGCTTCATGACAATCTTTATCTTTGCATTTGATAAAAATAGAAGAAATAGATAAATGCTTCCTCCATCTCATTTGAATATTAGTTCTATGATCATTTGTCAGTAAGTATGAATAAATGCTTCCTTCATGACAATGATCACAAAATTTAGTTTTAATAGTACAATACTTACTGACTCTAACAATAGTAATGTTGTTATTATTCAGTTATTATTATTACAACAACAACAACAACCCAGTATAATCCCACTTAGTGGGGTCTGGGGAGGGTAGTGTGTACGCAGACCTTACCCCTACCCTGGGGTAGAGAGGCTGTTTCCAGATAGACCCCCGGCATCCTTCCCTCCAAGAACTTCCCACCTTGCTCTTGGGGAGACTCGAACTCACAACCCCTCAGTTATTATTATTCATGTACTATAATATATATGTAACTTGTCATTAATGGTGAACCAAACATCCCTAAAAGTATAAACACACAGAGCAAAAATGGTTATAATACAGTTACAGCAGAACCAGTTTACAAAATAAAAATTGCTCAGGATAACTAAAAAGGAATACAAAGCTTACTTCGGCAATAAATGGCCACAATTTGTTCAATTTTTTGTTCAACCACTTGACCTGCCCATGAGATATAACATGAGACAAAAGTTACTTCGACATGATCGCTACATCAATTTATTCCTTTAGATTGTATGAAGAATGGATTGCAAAAACACCACATGATGCATAACCTCTAAAATTCACAATTGACATTAATAAACTATGGAGATAACTGTCTATCAACATACTATTCCAGTCGACAACAACCAAAGCAAAACATCTCTTCATCTACTTAAAATCTCCCTCATCTTCCGTTTTAGATCATCCCTGCTGAGGCAGCCCATTAGTTTTACATCTACGGCCTGTAAAGGAAGTAAAACATAACGAGGAAAATGAATACCAATCCTTCAGAAAGTGAAAGCATATCAGAAACCTAAATGTTGTCCGCAAGCATGATGATGGGCATCATGTAAATATTGGCACTAGCACTTAAGCAACTGCAGCCCAGATTTAACAGTATTACTTATAGCAAAAGTGTCATACGGAGCTATATCTGGTGACCAGTATCACCTCATTCGGTGCAGGGTCAAGCATCAAGCAACCAAATACTATCACATAGGCAGCAAATGTGAAACAATATTATACGCATCAATAGCAGAAACTGACAAATATATTACTCAAACATATAGCTATACATCATAGACACCATAAACTACTTCAAATTGAATGGAGATCATGTTCCAAGTCTGGTACAGTTGTGCGCTTCATGCTTTAACTATCAAAGGTTAAGAGTACTCCTCGACACTTGCGGGACATTCGAGAAATTTGGAACAACATAGAGAAGATTAGAATGACCCCTGCATAAGGATAGCACACACAAGAAGATTAAAGATTACTTCTCCTCTTATTTCTCCCCTGTAAGTTAGGTCGTTCATTCCAACTTCCAACTCGAAACAATTTCACAATTCACTATCAGTTCTCGTCTGCAAAAAAATCACAAATGAAAAAAAACCAAAAACTAAAAATCAAAAAAAGATTATATTTCCAGAATAATATACAACCAAGCTGACTCCCTGCTAATTAGAAGGGAGGAAACTGAAAGTTCACAAAAAAATTTCAAAAGAAACCAAAAAAGAAGAGTACTAAGAAGAGAAGCAGAAGATTGAAAACAAAACCGCAGTGGAAACGGAAGTAGAGAAAATAAGAAAACTCAGAACTATTCTCTGTAAATTCAAAACTCAGAAGATGCACGTTTCATCAGAACTAAAGCTTCCAGTATATGCCTAACCGATGAAGTAGGCCAGAACGTTGTTAAACAAACATACTAGGTGTTTACTTGATACTGTTAAACTACAACTTCAAGTCCATAAAATTGAGACCTCAACACGAAATCGATCGATTCAGTTAAACAGAAATTCTTCCTCCACCACACGAAATCGATCGATTATGAACTTCTTTCCCAAAAAAAAAATTATAAGATTAGGGGTTTGAACATACCTGACAAATAAGATTCACATTTTGATTTGAGGGGTTTTGATTTGGATAAAATTTTAGATGAAGACCTGATTTAATTTTTAGGGAGAGAGCGTCGATGCCCATATTATCGAGAGAGTTTTGCTCCTCTATTAGTTTCATCGTAGCTTTGTGGGTTCTGTTCCCAGACAAGTTCACATTAGCTTATTTAATTTTTATTTTCTTTATTATTTTAAAAGTGAAAAACTAGGTTATAGGAGCGACCCAGTCGCTACCAGATACTTTTAGCGGCGATTTTTTCATAGTCGCCAAAAATATTATGGAGCCAAAATTTTGTTGTTAGCGGGACTGAAAATTTTAGCCACATCAGAGGCGACCCAAAATAAGTCTCTGCTAAAACTTATCTTTCTGTAGCGACATCTAAAGTCGCTGCTAATAATATAGCTATTGTAGCAACCTATAGGGTCGCTTTCAATTTCTTGTAGTGAGTCCTAGCTACGTACATGAGTGATACAGTTTTTGAGTGCTAAGATCCAAAGTCCAGAGGGAAACAACCCAGATCATACGCTAAGGTCCCTAAGCAATCACTTGATGGAAAAAGAAGTGATGGAAGTTATGACAATCAGGAGGTGGGCTTTGATGCAGCCATACTCGTAAGCGTTCTTTAAAGTTATAAAACTATACATAATTTTTAGATCGCTGCAAATTCATTATAAAGAAATGATTAACAATCCATTACTTGCACAATATGGCCAATTGGCCATGATATTTTAAGTCTCTGTAAAATTATACATGCAACCTTTTTAATTCGAAATGAACTGCATCCCTATCAGAAAATATAAAGTTTTTCAGGGGCAGTCTTCGTATTTGCGAAAATATTTTCACATTTGCAAATTTTTCCCTTCGGAATTTCCATCATTTTGTCACAATTGCGACAACAACGAGATTAATTATCTTTGCAATTGTGAAGGCTGTGTTGCAATTGCGACATCAGAGAGGTAAAAACTGGGTCGTGCTCTCACTTTGAACAAAATTGAAGAAAAAGTTCTAAGGCCCTAAAACCTTTGTCTCCCTTACTCTCATCAGTGTAATACTCCATTACCTCTTACTCCTAATTGCAAGGATGCATGTATGAAAGCTTAATCACTTCTTCTTCTTCTTCTTCTTCTTTTTCTTCTTCTTCTTCTTCTTCTTCTCTTCGATTCTCTGAAACCCTAATGTTCAAATGGGTATCATTCTCTGCCCGAAATTGTTCAAAAATGTGTTCAAAACTTAGGTCGATTTCTGGGTGAGGCTGGTTGAGAGTGTTGTTTTGTTCTTTGCTAAAAAATTTGTGGAAGTCTGAGTACCCAAAGCTTGTCAAATAGAAGTGAAAGTTTTGTGCTTTTTATGTGATCGATGAAAGGCCCAAATGAGATTCTTGGCCGAAACATCGATATTTTTGTTAATTAATGGTTGTCTATGAAATTTAGTGCATCCTTTATGTTTAAGAGATAGTTGGGTTCATAAAAATGGCTTGGATTAAAAGATTTTAGGGCTTGGTACTGTTGTCTATGAAAAAAACTCAGCTGGGGATGATGACTTGCAATTGCGATGGCCTCTTCGCCTTTGTGAGTTCACAATTGCGAAGATACCATTGCAATTGCAAAAATTTCCTGAATCTGAGACCTTCGCAATTGTGAAGATTTCTTCGCAATTCCCATAACTGGGCAGATATGAGATCTTCGCAATTGCGAGGATTTCTTCGCAATTCCCTCCTCTGATAACTTCTCATTTGCGAAGATTATTTGGGAATTGCAACATCAGAGAGCAGACAATTGAAAATTTCAAAATGCTAAAGTTTTTTCTAAGGCTGAGTTTGAACTGTACGATCGTTCCGTTGGAATATTTGATTCATTTTGCACCATTTTTCATAGCCATACCTTGTTTTCACTCATATCATTTGTTGACAGGTACTATAATTAGAAAATGAGCTCTAACTCCAAAGGATACACTGGTGACAATCCCTTAGCAGCTGAGCAGAACTTTCACCAACACCAGTTCTTGTCATTGGAATGTCAAGAATGATACTTTGAAAACTTGATCTCGAAGAAGGTGCTCCCAGAAAGTTGTATACTGCTAGACGACGTCCAGGAACATCTTCCCGAGTTGTATCAAAGGCTAATGGCCATGGAATGGAACTCTTTTGCCCATCAACCTTGCCGAGCAAATGACCAATGGGTGAGGGAATTTTATGCCAACCTCCTAGACATCAGGCTAAAAAAATCCCAAGATGAGTATTTGAGGCAAAATGGTGCACTTTAGGGCTGAAGCTGTGAATCAATTCAATCATTTGCCAGACCACGACATGGCCCCATTCAGGGCAAAAAACTGTGCTTTAGGGGAGTAATTTGTGTCCAAATTATGCTCGGGTGCACATGTTCCATGGGCAACTAAGAAGAGACGCATCACATCCAAAGAATTCACGGCCAAAGCGAAGATATGGCTGGCCATCATATGCAGTCGTGTCTCCCCTGTCTCAAACGTATGGAACGTCCCAGTCACTAGAGCTCACATGATAGCCTACATCCTTGATAATATTCAGTTGAATGTTGGTGAAATCATCATTAATGAACTAAGGGAGTATCGGATGCAGAATGGTCCATCATTGCTATTCCCATCGCTTATCACTGAGTTGTTCCAACTTGCCGGTGTGGAAGAGGCTCCGGGGGACAATTGGATAGTGTCGGGAAAGCCTCTAAATCCATTAAAGAAGATAGGAGAGGGCGGCGCTATAAAGAGCAAAAAGAGTAAGATGGTTTCTTCGTCTCAGGTTGATCCGAGTAGTCAACCATCATCCTATGCAGGAGGACCATTTGCTTTGCATAGTGAGGAGATGCGAGTGATTCACGAGCTAGTAGTTGGCCTTTCATAGGGACCTGGGAAGACATCCGAGGGACCCGCTTATATTTCAAAGAAAGAGTTTCAGAAATACCTTGAGGATCAAAGGAAGTAGGGGGAGCACCTTAAGGCGCTGGAGAAGGCATACACTCAGCTGGCCAAGAAGCATGGTGAGTTGAGAAGTTCCCATGGCAATCTAGAAAACGCACACACCTAGATGAAGAAAAGGGAGAAGAAAAGAGACAAATTCTTTACTCGCATGTGGAAGGGTGTGAAGGGGCTGTGGAAAGTCCTAAAGCCTCAGGACCTAATGCCAACGACCAAGCCGATAGATAATGATGATATTCCTATTCATTGGTCCGAGGAAGAAGGAGAGAAGGAGGATTCTGACTCAAATAGCGAGGAGAGCACTTGATGCAGTATTCAGGGAGCACTTTCCACCATTTTACTCTACCATGTCTTGTTGCATTGGGGACAATGCAACATCTTTAGTTGGGGGTGGCTTCTTGTATAACTGTTGTTCTTGTATAAATGTGAATAACTGTAGGTATGGTAGATTGGTACTGTAGTTTTTTTTATTTTTTTGTTAGTATATTTTCATGTGATGTATGATATTATGATGTTTAGTAGCTTCTTAATTTTTTGTTATATATATATATATATATATATATATATATATATATATATATATATATATATATTATGTTTTCATTACTTGATGGTTATTAGCTTCTTAAAATTTTTTTACAGTATTTTTATGTTAGTGGCGATATCGTAGGTTTTTTTTTATACTACGGTTCTTTTTCCAAGAATGCCAATTTTTTTCTTGAACCGGGTAATGTAGAAAATTTATGTCGACTTTTTCCGATGATGGATAGATAGACAACTTTCTTAAGGGAATTAGTCTTGTAGTTTAGATATAGCTTATGTTAGTTTAGGAAGAATAAATAGTTTGAGTTGGGGTTTGTGCCCATTGACCAAGTTGTGGCTTGCTTGGTGCCAACATGATTTAAACCTCGACAAATGAATTTTTTATTGTTGAAAAAGAAAAGTAATTGAAGTAGAGATGTCATGACTTTTAGACTCAAATGTTGGCTCTTTGATTCACTAAATAGCTTCCTATGCTATATGTAACCTCTTTGAGTTATCGGTTTCAATTGGATTTTGAATTTGTATTCCACTTGACTGTTCATGTGCCATGTGTGGTGAGATTTATTGTGAGTTCTTTTGCATTACTTTTAGTCTATAACTTGCCAGAATGTGCTTCAAGGCGAAATTATAGACTAACTTGGTTTAAAAAATTATATTAGGCCTTCCTAGGACCGCTATTGTGCCTTAAATTTCCTACCCTTGAATATTTTCCCTAGTCAACCCATTTTGAGCCTTTAATATTATTCTTTGGCAACCATGTTACAAACTTTAATCCTTTGTTCTTTATTGATCTAGCGTTTGGCACCCTACCTCCCTAAGTACTTTGAAAGTGTAAACATAAGCTAAACCCCTATGTTTGGGAGTAAAGGTTATAAAAGTTGTGATATGGAAGTTGTTTAAAAAGGTGGAAGGTTAAAAAAATGAAACCTTCCTTGATTTTCAAAAGGAAAGAAAAAAAATATAGAATAAAATGATAAGAAGTTGTGAATAAAGAGAAGACTAGGTGTGGAATGAAAAGTGAAGAAAGGATGGAGAATGTTTTCGCAGGAAGTGGACTTTGATTGTAAATTTTGTATTGCTTTGGGAAGTTTCGAGTCACTTTAACCAAAATTGTGTCCTACCTTAATCAAAAGCCTAAACTATAACTCTTTAAGTCCTAATTGATTTTGAACTAAGTTGTCTATATTAGTGGAGGAATACATTAAGGGCAAGCCTATGGTATTACTTGTATGAATTTGAACATCTTTTGAGAGAGAGTTAATTCTTTCAATTTGATATCCCATTTTTGTTTTGAATTAAGATTTATGAGTGTGGGACCTTCTCTTAATTGTGAGGGCACATGAAATTTGAGTTGTAAATTTAATCCCATTTTCAATTGGAAGAAATGATTAAAGAATGATAATTCTGATAGAGAGGCAAATTTTAAAGCTTTAGTGTCATGACTTGATTTGCTACTTTGAATTGCATAGTGCTTGGGCATTTGAAATATAATGAAGTTCATGAAAAGTGTTCGGCAATTCATATGCATTAGCTTAATTGTTGGTACAAATCAAAGTTATGCATTTGTGCTTATAGTAGACCTTTTTGGCTTAACATGATAAGGATGCAATGTTGAGTTAAATACTTGGGAGGAGATTTTTCCGCTTTCATTGCTTGAGGACAAGCAATAATTTAAGTTTGGGGGTTTGATAAGTTGGTATTTTACCAACTTATCGTGTCTTTAAGCCAATATTTTTGTTATGATTGATGTGATAAAATCACATGTTTAATGTCATCTACTTCTATATTACAGGTTCTATATGATTTAAAGTGATGTTGAAGAAACCAAGTGAAACAAGTCAAAAGAAGCTAAAAAGAGGAAAATTTCGGCAATACCCTCAGTGGTCGCAATTGCGATAAAAGTTTGGAAAATGCGAAGATGACAGTCTTGGGTGTCACAAGGAAAACATGGGAATTGCGAAGGAAGTTGATTTATGCGGTCTTCGCAAATGCGAAGTCAACTCAAGCAGTCAATCTTTGTAAATGCGAAACAGTCATCGCAAATGCGAAGGGAAGCAATATAGGAATTAGGATAATTGCGAACATTTGTTCGCAAATGCAAAAATCGAGAATCAGACATGGGCAGTTTTGGAATTTCACATTTTTGACCCCAAACCCTTTAATACCTAAACCAGCTCATTTGTGAAATTTCTTTGACAAATCTTTGGCTTATTTTTCAGTTCCATAGACTAGAGAAGAATATTTCTTGAAGCTAGGGTTTGCACACACACTTGGCTTTTGAAGATTTCAAGCTTGTTGTTAAGGATTTCTTACCCATTTATGTTTATTTCTTCATTTTCTTGCTTTGTATTGAATATTTAAGTGTATAGTAATTCTTTCCAACACTTGAATCTTGCTTGTGCAAATATTCATAGTTAAAGTGTGGATTAAATACTTTGTTGTGCTTATGTATTGAATAATTTTAATCTTTTTATGAAGTGAGTTATTGTTACTTTAATTATTCTTGTTCTTTAATGTTTCCAAAGGGATTAGATAACCCTATGACTGGCCCATTAACTTCGAATTAATTTTGGAAAAGATAATTTGGGGTTGAAAAAGATTAATTAACAAGAACTTGAGGTGTTAACCCTCATTTTATAGATTCTATATAGGGATACGATTGAACTATTTATATCCATTCCGGGTGTGCTTAATCTCTTAATTGTTTTAGGGATAATTCAATTAGGAAGTCTTGTTAGTCTTATAATGAAGCTAATTAAGAATTATTATCCGTGGCTATTAACATAAACTTGTTCATATTTGTAAAATCATGAAATATATTGGATCGTTACTTGAGTGTAATTCCCAATGCATTTATCCTTGTAGCCATTGATCAGTTTACTTGCTTTCTAGGTGAGTTTACATTTCCCTATTTAGGTATAAACATTTTCTCAAATCAATTCGTAGTGTTTGGCATTGCGCAATAAGTGATAATTCTCTTGTATTCCTGATCGCCTATATATGTTTCTCTGTGGTATTCGACCCCGACTCATAGTTGGGTAAATTATATTGCATGTGACCGTGTCCATTTCCTTTTTAGTAGTGGATTTGGATGTCATCACCCACTATGATCCTTGGCTTCCCATCGAGCTTTGGATAAATTGCGCCACACACACTCAGCGTATGGGAAAATCGAGTGCAGTTTGGCTACACAGCCTGAAAGATCACTTACCACATTAGGGTATATCGCGACAGCTGTATCAATGGAGTAAATCAGTCCACAGAAGAAATGTATCCAAAAGAAAGAATGAGCAGTTAGTTGTGTATGGCTACTTACGCTTCATGTTCCATCTTTCGGGGAATGGCATCCTCTCTGCAGGAATCAGGTCCGAAGTCCTAACTCAGACGAAGCGACTTATCCACCCCCCTAACCTCGTCGGTGCAAGCAAAGAGGACCTTCGAGGCCCGACAATGGAGATTTATCATGCCCCCACAAAAGAGTCGGGGACTGTATATTCTGATCAAATGGTCTTGGGTGAAGGGCATCCCCTCGATCATATTCACATAATGTCTGATCAAGCGAATGATACGCTAGAATAACTGATGAATTTGGCCGAGAGTCATATGATATCGTTTGCAAAAGTCGAGGATCACGGGGTCTATCGAAGGCATGGAGGGCACCGCCGGGCCGAGGGTAAATGGATAAGTATACATACTGAGGAATACGTCCTTATACGTCACTACATCCTCCCCTCAAGAAGGAACCTCCACCAGCACCGCATCTCCCCAGCAGCATCCAGTTTTTACCCTTTCAATATCTGTTATTAAACTGACATACCAGAATGCGGGTTTGCATCGTCCAGGCTTTGAGGAAGGTCTCTCGACCTTAAAATTAGAGGTCGTCTCACAGATCCCAGTAATACACTTTCCAACGCTAGGAGGCACTGCCGCATTACCCTCAGAAGAGAGCATAGAAGATGAAGGCACATCTCCCTGAGGGATGGAGGCGGAAGTGTTCGCCATTTTTACAAAGAAGAACCTAAAGATCACGTTTCGGGAAATGGAACGGGAGACAGGTAAGAAGAAAAGAAAACTATGTTGGAGCCTGATAATTCAATAGAGAGGAAGCGGCGGATAAATGAGTATTTATAGAAGCCTAACGTGTACGACTGGAGGAGGCCAAAGGACAGCTAACTGCCATAATTAATTGGAAGATTTTAAGGATTGTGTGGATAAGACCTTTGGAAGCCCCGTCTATTATATCAGTCTCCTGACTGAGCAAAACTATTTGTTTAGATGGAGGCACCCAAGGGATAAGATCTCAAAGACGTTTCTCTTCATTTTTACTCTGAGAAATGCGGGGACTATCTGTCTACGGCTAAAATTAGGAAGACCAATTTTACAATTAGGAAGGCATTGCACCATCTCGCTTCGAAGGTCCCGGAGGATAACACGGGGTTCGATGCCTTCGAGGAGTCTTCACTTCAGATATCGGGACAGAACGAACCAGTGTTTATCACCAATAAGCGGTTCCCTAGGAGCTGTATCTTCTGACAAACACCTGCACAAACAGTGACAGTCTATCCCAGGCTGGTTCAGTGGTTGTACCAGCTACTTTATGTAATAATTATACATGTGTTTGTACTATATTGGGTTTCCCCTTCATATATAAAGGGGACCCTTGCCATTTTGAAGATATCTGATGGTCAATATTGAATACACAAGAACATTCTCTCTGCTCTCTAACATATTCTCTTGATCTCATTACTTGCATTTATTGCTTATATTCATTGTGTTCTATTTACTGTTCTTCATTTATTGCTTATTATTTGCCATAAAGAGTATTCATTGATTTTATCATAGTTGTTAGTCTCCCATCGACTACCCTCGGCAGGATATTGGACTCGACCCAGAGGCCCCGAATAAGCGAGCTCGAGGCCCCGATTATCATCCATTCGGTTTGGTTATCACCCTGTTTTCAAGCTCTTATCTAGTCTCCAAGTCTTTCATTTAGCATCTATTGCCTAAAAACTAGCATAAAAATAGATCACGTATTTTTAGAACCACTATATCAAATCTAGTTGTAGTTACCATTTTCAAGGTAAACAATATTATTTGTCTAAAATAACAAAACTAATGAAAATATATGTTTCTACATCATTAAATGATTTAAAAAATAATTCTTTGTTAAGTAATAAAGATGAGTAAGATAACCAAAAGTAAAGAAGGATATGAATAATTAGATGCCAAATATTTCCTCTTTGCAAGAGTAATTTCAAAGAGAAGTGCAAAAAATCTTGTTGTCATTGTGCGGTAAAATATTTGTGAATAAAACGTGACGAAGTATTGGCGGAGGCAACAAATTGACGACCACTTCTTTATATTATTTTTGTCACACCTCCTTTTTCACCTGCTACCCCAAAGGTAGTGTATAAGAGAGTTTTTTCAATTAAAGTACAATCGAAACGGGATTTATTATTAAAAGATTCAGAGTCGCCACTTGGGAGATTTATGGTGTCTCAAGTCACCGGTTCAAATCCCGAATCGAGGAAAAGATTGACTCTGTATCACAGTCCGCGAACCAGAAATCCGAGTAAGGAATTCTGTTAACCCGGGAGAAGGTGTTAGGCATTCCCGAGTTCCGTGGTTCTAGCATGGTCGCTCAACTGTTATATTCGGCTTAATTATCTGATTTTAATATATTTTTTAACCTATGTGCAATTTTTAGCTTTTAACTGCTTTTATTCAATTCTAAAAGAATATTGAACGTCGTTTAAAACATGTCTTTGGATAACGTCACATGAAATGCACCCGTAATTCGAAACATATTTCATTCGACGTTATAAGGATTTGGATTTGGGTCACATGAAATGTACATCCGGGTTTAAGAAAGGTAGAGTTATTAAATGACGTACCTAAAAGCAACTAACGCGTTATTAACTTTGCGAGGGCAATAAAAATTAGTTAGATGGCACGCCTCGTATTCTAAATATTTTGAAATAATTAATAAGGGCCACGCAATTTGTGAATTTTATTTGGCGCGGCGCACCTTAATTTATTTTAAAGGATATCCTAAAGAGGGACTAATACTATCTACTAAGGATTGTCTTTAAATAAACTTAACTGATTGGCATTATTAATTACTACTTATAAAAAATCATTCAAGGAATTCGGACCTCAAGATCAAGTTCAAATTTAAACAAAAGAAAAACCTCTTAATTCAAATTTGCTACTTGACTTGGAAAGCCCAAAACTTGCATTATAAATTTAAAACAATGGCATTGAATAAGGTCTTCAGCACATTGGGCTTCAAAATTGGCCCAAAAGAATGAACCTTTTCAGCCCTATGCAGGGATGCCCAGTACTGGGCCTCAGCTGGTAAGCTTTGGCCCAAAAATATGAGCCCAGGTCATACATTGATTTTAAATTAGACCTCACAACACTTATTTCAAATCAGAAATTAGACTTAACGATTGGTAAGTGAATGGACAATTCAAACACGTCAAACCAAATGCATACTGATTTTTATTTCCAATTTCACACTTGTATTTAAATCCAATATATGTTGCTACCTAATGTGCCTTTTTTTTTTTGAAATTTTACTTTCCAAAACGACAATATCAATCGCATTTTTACGGAACTGATTCGTGGACAGGAATTGAAAATGAACTACTGATGCCTCTAATTATCAAATCAATATGAATATGATAGCTGAATACTTCCAAATAACATTCCGACATACAATCACTAAATGTTCAAATATGCTAGTAATTATACCAGTTTCAGCAGAGATAAAATGGTAATAGGGATCCTCGACATGCTATCGATACACTAAATGAGTAAAATAAATTACTAGACTAATCTTCACTTCAACTAACAGAAAACAGCTGATATAAATGTATCTCATGAGTTTTAAACAGTCTCTAATCAATTACATGGCATGATGATCTACATAATCAACAAGCTAAATATACTATATAGACTCAACTGAACATATAATGTAAAGAAATTTCAGCATGGCTTGCACTATCATTCCCAATTGATAGCTACATTATGATGGACTTAGAACATGTACCTGGAATTCGAAAATAAAAGAAGTGAGGGGTTAGTATCCAACAATATAGAATCAGCCGTAAACAACCAGTTTCTCTAACCAGAAAATGATGCAAATAGTCTAGAAGAAACAACTTCAAAAATCCAGCAGCCAAATAGCCCAAACTCAAAGCCAAAACTAACCAAATTCAACCCCCAAATCAATAGAACAGTAGCCTTCCAGGAAGGAAACCAATTTCAAAAATGAGAAAAGCAGTAAAGATGAAACTGCATTGTAATGATATTAAACCAAAGCCCCAAACATCAATATATCATACAGACTTTAAATCAAATTTTGAAGACCAATTCTAAACCTTTATCACTCAGGTGAGTTGAAATTGTTTCAAAGGTTTTGAAACAATTTTGTAATCACTGGAAACATTTTAATGGAACAGTAGAATGGTCCTCCTGTATGTATATATCAGTGTCTATTTTAGTGTATAGCTTAGTGTGTAATCAGTGTATTTTCATCTCTATTTTCACTCAATGGTCTCCCAATCTCCGAACCTCTTTCCCTTGGTCTCTCCATCTCTATGTTTTCAGACTCATTTTGATTTTTTAGAATATCTCTCTGTGTGTCCGTCCCCCTCTCTAATTAGAATGTGTGTGTGTATTTAAAGACTAGAACTAGTCCATTTTTATTTCAAACCTTTCACTTTCTAGCCTGTATATTCCCTTCGCATGTGCACCATAAGCCTTTTTATTGTTAAACCCATGCTTGTTTCTGATTTCCAGCTCTTAAAGGTGCTAGGCTAGTCGCATTCAATTACCAATTCCCCTTTTCCATTCTTAATTCAACCCACTAACTTAGTGTTTAGTAAAACAGCCTAATCAGTGCCACACTAACCTAATGTTATTATTATTAAAATCAGTAGTGCACTACTAACTTTGTTGGCAGACCCTAAGTTTATTACTGAAGGTCTAAATTCCCAAGAATACCCCCTGAGCATTTAATCTGATAGTCCTAACAATTCTCTTAAACAGAATTTCTAGGCAATCAAAACCAAATGGTATCAGTTTCTGAAAATGGAATCAGCAAACAACTCGTACATGAACAATCAGGATTGATATTAGAAAGAAATGATCAATGAATGAAGCTATTTGATACTCGACCTTTGACACTATCAACATAGACATGGAATCATAAAACCATGGAAATATTAACACGCTAAATTCAAAACGCATACCATTACACACAAGTTAACTAATTCTATTAAACTTAAGGTGAAAAATTGAAATCCTAATTATCCAGATGGCAAGTGAAGACATTAACGATTAATATAGAAGCTAATAGGCAATCCTAAGATCAAATAAAACAAAAACAAATAGGAACAAATAGGTTGAGCAGAAGAACTGGGATTGACCAAAAGAGAAAAGAGAAGAGGGAGATGAACGTCATAATAAAAATATAACCAAAATAACCAAGATTTAGGAAAGAAACATACCAACTAAGCTGGCATTCAAACCGGTACCCTGACCCTCTGACTCTTTTGAATTTGAAGCCAGAATAGGCCTTAATCGAGTGTTCTCAAACGAGAACACACAACTAAAGTCCATCATGGCCTCAAACCTTCAACCATTTAACTGATTTGGGGTTTAGGAATTTTAGGGTTCGTTCTTCGAAACCAGATTCGAGGGGTTTCAAGGGTATTCGAGGGAAATTATTGGTGGATTAGGGGTGAGGGGGTCAAGGAGGTCATTCGGTATTAGTTTGCGACTGTTTGGAGATGGCGCCACCACCAGAGAATCTTGTGGCGGCGCTAGGGTTCATACTTTTAAATTGATATTCGACGGACTCTGGTGTGATTCGAAGGAAGGGGTTTGGATATTCAGGAGGAGGAAGTTGAGGTGGTTCTATGGTGTTAAGATGGAGGCCTTTGTGTGGGTTATGGTTCGGGGTTGACTCTTCGATCTAATACTCGAAGAGTTCAGATAAGATTCGAGGGAAACGGGAGGTGGATTCGAAATGAGGAGAGTGAGGTGATTTGGTGGTGTTAATCTGGAAGTGTTTGGGCCACCGAAACTACCGTGAGGCGGTTTTCGGTGGCAGAGGACGGCGGCGTTACATGGAGAGGGCTCTGGAGGTTAGAGATAAGTGAAGGGGGGCGGTTTGGTTTGGGGTAGGAGTCGGGATTTAGGTATATTAAAATTGATCCACTAACGTGGACCGTTGGATCAACATGAACCAATGGTCCAGATTAATCAGGGGAGAGCAAAACGGGGTCGTTTCGTTTAGTGAGGGGCTGGACCGGTTCAGGGAGTGGGTCGGGTTGTGGGGAGGATTTTAGGTTGTTCGATCAGGCTGTTTCAATGGTTGAGATTCATTGAACCTGAAACGACGTAGTATTCTTACCATACTACGTCGTTTCACAGGTCTTAGGGACTGAGGGATTGGACCGGGTATGGGGCGTGATTTTGGGCTTGGGCTGGGGTATTTTTTGCAAATTTGGCTTGGATTGGGAAGTTAATTCCCGATTTTGGCCCAATTCTAATTTCCTTCTCTTTTTATTTTCTTTTTCTTTTCAAATTACTTTTTAATTAAAATAAAATACAAACCTAAATTTAACTTTGACCAAATTATCCTAAAAATATTAATTAATTCTTAATAATAATTATCACAAGCAATTAAACACCAAGTTAAAAGAAAATCACCCAATTTTGACATTAAACACTTAAATGCAAAGTACGTTATTTTTTGTGATTTTTCATTTTTTGTAAAACAAGTAATTTATTACTTAACTCAAGAATTGTAAAATTAAATTCTAAATGCAAATGCAACATATTTTTGTATTTTGTTTCATTGATTTAACAAATAAACATGCACAGACAAATGCAAACAATAACAGAAAATACCACGAAAATTCACAAAACTGCACAAGACTTCAAACAATAAAACAAACCATTTTGTTTTGATTTTTATGGGAGTAATTCATGTGAGGCAAAAATCTCGTACTCAGAGCTGCCCCTCTTTGCCCGTAAATACGAAGAGTTTTCGTGCAAAGACAAAGTGAGCGGATACGAGCAATTTTTGCCCGTTTGAGTACTCTGTGTGAAGCATTTTTTGAAAGATTTGACCGAACCTCTACTTCAAAGGTTTCCTACATATCCTTGGCTAAAAAGGAATCAGGTCAATGTAGTTTGGGAAATTTTGGTAGCTGGGACTACCATGAAGCTGTGTTTAGTGTTGCTGCTGCTGCTGTTACTTGCTGACCCTCTTATTACACCATGCTAAAAGAAAATAAGAAGCTAGACTAAACTATAGTCTATGAATTATAAAATCCTATATAGACCTTCAAACTTGCTCTTGTCTTTCTTGTTACCTTGTTGTCTTGTAATCTCTTGGTGAAATCCATTGTTATTACTTTGCACTGACTTCTTGAGATGCTTTCCCTCTTGCCATGCCAGTACCTGATTACTGATCCTTTAAATATCTCCATCTTGATCATTGTCGTCTTAGTCTGCTCTCCAGGCGGGCTCCTGACTTCTTGATCTTGAATGTATTCCTCTTGATTTTTGTTGTATTTCTCTATTTTCCGAGCGGGCTCCCGACTTCAAACTTGAAAAGGTAATGCCTCCGTTCTCCGGGCGGGCTCCCGAATTCAACAACTTAAAAATATAACGCCTCCGTTCTCCGGGCGGGCTCCCGACTTCAATATCTTAAAAAGATAACGCCTCCGTTCTCCGAGCGGTCTCCCGACTTCAATATTTTAAAAAGGTAACGCCTCCATTCTTCGGGCGTGCTCCCGACTTCACAATTTAAAAATATAACGCCTCCGCTCTTCGGACGGGCTTGCGACTTCAATATTATAAAAAGATAACGCCTCCGTTCTCCGGGCGGGCTCCCGACTTCACAATTAAAAAGATAACGCCTCTATTCTCTGGGCGGGCTCCCGATTTCAACAACTTAAAAAGGTAACACCTCCGTTCTTCGGGTGGGCTCCTGACATCAACAACTTAAAAAGGTAACGCCTCCATTCTCCGGTGAGCTCCCGATTCAACAACTTAAAAAGTTAACGCCTCCGTTCTCCGGGCGGGCTCCCGATTTCAACAGCTTAAAAAGGTAACGCTTCCATTCTCCGGGTGGGCTCCCGAATTCAACAACTTTAAAAAGGTAATGCCTCCGTTCTCTGGGCGGGCTCCCGACTTCAAAAACTTAAAAGATAACACCTCCATTCTCCAGGCGGGCTCCCAACTTCAACAAATTTAAAAAGGTAACGCCTCCGCTCTCCAGGCGGGCTCCTGACTTCAACAACTTAAAAAGGTAACGCCTCCGTTCTCCGGGCGGGCTCCCGACTTCAACAACTTAAAAAGGTAATGCCTCCATTCTCCGGGCGGGCTCCCAACTTCAACAACTTAAAAAGGTCTTCTTTTGTTACTTGACATTGTTTTCCCTTGCATCTTGAACTATTTTCCCTTGAAACTTGAATTGTCTTCCTTCGAAACTTGAATTATCTTCCTTCGAAAATATTTTCCCTTAAAACTTGTGTTGTCGTGCTTTCCTTTGAAACTTGAGTTGTCTTCCTCCGAAACTGCTTTCCCTTTAAAACTTGAGTTGTCTTGCTCTCCCTTGAAACTTGAGTTGTCTTCCCTGTTCTGTTTGGTGTTTGCCTTTCCTTGAGGTGGGTTCCTCCGAAACAATCGAGATTTTCTGCCCCTGTTTTAATCAAAGAAAAATCTCGTCAGTTTAAAATATGGTGGTTGGTTTTGATACTCTTCCTGGAGATGGTTTTTTTTTCTTCGCTCCTCTCCATGCTCTGCTTCGTCTGACTGCCTTGAACTTGGTTGAGAACTTACGACCTTCTGCCTACTCCTTAGTCGCAAACTTCCTAACTATTGTTTCTAATCATCTTATCTGACCCTATATATTTCCCATGACAACTGATTTCTACTTGAAGATCTTGCCCGTTTACTGGTTAATCACTTTCTTTGTCATCCGTATCACTGAAATACCTTTCTCTGTTCAGACTCAATATCTTATCTTTATTGCATTGCCGAATTGGGTTTTCTTCCCAACCTTTGTGTCTCACATGAATCCTGAATCACGTCCATTTTCCCCACTCTGTGTATACATTATTTTTTCTTGACTTGTCCACTGTCCTTGGCCTTGGGGTCTGTTGCTCTTTTACTTGACATGGCAACTGATTTTCATTAAAACCTTGCTAGTTCCTTGACTAAGCACTTCCTTTATAAACCTTAACGCAGAAATACCTCTTTTTGTTTGAACCCAAACATCTTTTATTTGTTTAAATGCCCCTGGACCGATATCTACCAACCCTTTGTGTTTCATCTAGTCCCTAAAGCATATTAATTGTTACTAACTTCAGAGCGTATGCCGTTCTTTCCTGGTTTAAACCACTGGCTTTGGCCATGAGGTTTGTAACCTTTGATTTCTGCTTGAGGTGTCTTTCTTGTCACTGGTCCACCCTTTTTTGTCAATCTCATCACAGAATATACCTTTGATCCATTCACCCCACATCCTCCATCTGTCTCATTCTTCATGAACTGATATGGACCAAACCTTTGTATTTTGTAGGGATCCCACAACATATTGATTATTACCAGCTCAGTGCCCTAGTTGTTCTTTCCCGACTTATGCCACTTTGATGTACAAGCACAAATCTTGTCTTGTGCAATTGGAAAGCTGATGGCATATTTTGAAGTTATTTCTCACTTGTTCTGACCAAATAGACTCTAGAAGAGGAAATTAACAAGATAAAAGGAATAGAGTAAAGGACAAAGGAAGAAAATGATTCCTAACAAGAAAATTACAAAGTAAGAACCTATTGAGTGTGGATACCAACTCTAATGACTGTGATATGTACTCGCGGCCTATTCTGTTAAGTAATTCCGATGTTCAACTCTTGTCGTACCCCCTTTTTTTCGTGAAACGGGACTTTCATGCTCTACCTATTCAATCTGATTCACAATCCTAATTTCGACTTGTAGTGCTTGAAAGGTTTTCACTATCAAGTCTCTCTCTTTTTGGTCTTTCTCTCTCGTTACAGTCACCTCAAGGTGCCCGTGAAGGTTTTCACTATGAGACTCTCTCATTTTTTTGATTTCTCTTAGTTTTCATCACCTTACAGTGCCCGTGAAGGTTTTCACCAATAAGACTCTCTCATTTTTTATTTTCCTTATTTGGACCGAAGTGTTACCCCTGATGTGATTCACCTTTACTTGCTTTACTTGGTATCTCTCGAAGACTAATCGGAAGGTCTTTCTTTGGACCGTAATGTAGGCTTTTGGATAGGGTTAGAAAGAAAGGGTATTAAAGGCTCAAAATAATTCAAAGGGTTTAAGATTACAACTTTTGGAATCATATTTCTTTACAACAACCACAACTTCTGCCCCAGTTTATTGCTTGGGGATTTTCTGATTTTTATTCCACTATGATCGAGCCATGAAGCTGCCTACGTATCCTTAAAAGGAATTAGGTAAAACGTAGTTCACCCCCAATTCCTTGTTGTTATAGTCTTTCTTCTCACTTATTATTATTTTCTTTTTCTTTTCTTTTCTCTTTTTTTCTTTTTGTGTTTTTTGTTGTTTTTCTTTCTTTTCTTTTTCTTTCACTTATTTCTTCTTCTTTCCTTTTTCTCTTTTATGCTTGTGTTTCTAATCTTTGCTACTGATTCCGAAAGAGGGGTATGAAAGGAAGCAAATAAGGCTCAAAGGGGTAATGAAAGATAATGTATTTAGATAGCAGAACAAAATGTCTTTGTCATTCCAATCTTCAAAACATGCCAAGCATAAACAACGCAATTAAACAAACGTTTGTAACATCTTCTAATCGTGCTAGACTTGATAGCTATATGCACGCATTTGCTTTCTTCATCTGTTAAAAACACCATTGGGCAACTTTCTCATTCTCATTACCATGAATGGCTCCTGTCAATTTGGCTAACTTGCTTTTACGGTTTCTTTATATTTTATCTGCCCCAGTTTCACATGGTTCGGGTTTCAAATGATCTCAAACTTGTTCTTATTTCCCTTAAGTGCCCCATGATTAACTTTTAAGATTAAGCCTAGAACTACGCATGCATGTCATGTTACTAGAACCCGCATGAAAAGAACTATAAAGAGGAGGGAACTAAACAAAAGAAGATGACTCAAAATAATAGAAAATAGGACATTGCATTAGACAGACGGGGAAAAAGTTGGTACAACAAAACAAGCACAATAAATTCGGGTACAACCCTTAGAACAAACCTAAACAACACCAAATGAGGTACTATGACCCAAGGAACATGGACAAAATAAAATGATAGAAGAGTTTGATTTGCAAGACAATATCTAGATTACAACCCTGAAATAACCTGGAAAATAGAAACGACAAAAAAATAAGCCACCAAAACTCCACTCCGTTTGACCAAGAAATGGAGAGTCTTTTCAATTACCAAACTCAACATCTTAGTCACTGACTTCTGCATCAATATTTCCAAGACCATTACCCACTTCAATATCATCAACTTTAGTCAATATATCCCCAAGATGATTTGCCTGCTTTTTGTTGTTGTCGTTGATCGCAATTACCCCTTCGTGAATCATTCTTCCTATTTCCTTCTTTAAAGAAAGACAATTCTAAATGCTATGTCCTTGGACATTAGAGTGGTACATGCATCGTACAGTAGGATCAAAGCTTTTTGCAAGTGGGTCTGGAGTATAACCGAGGAGTGGCTCAATCAGGCCAGAACGCTTTAGCTTTTCAAACAAACTCGCATAAGATTCTCCGAAAGCATTCTCTTTTTCCATTAGTCTTTTTATTTTATACTCTGGCCTTGGTTGGAATCTTTTGCGGGCAGGTGGTTGATACGCCTGATAAGACATTTGTGGCATCAGTGGAGATCGTCGCGGGCCTCGGGGATGTGGAGAATATGGTGGTGCAATATGGACGGGATATCTGGGAAGTGATATACAATTTAAGGGGTTTTGTGGAGAGGAGTAGTGGTCGGGAGGATTTAAAGGATATCTACGGGGTTGATATGGAGGCTGGGTGCGTTGAGCAAGGACGACCACTGGACTTTGACGTTGGTGGGGCTCTACAACACCTTTTGTTTCCATGGGAAGATTATCCCGAGCAACTTGTTCACTCCATCTGAGCCAGATCTTCATAAAAGTTTCTTTAGGTTTCTTTCTATCTGAGATATGGAGGAGTGATCCGGGACAATGTCTGTATTATTCTGAAAGTGTCGCACAAAATCATGAGCCATGTCACCGCATGTATGCCATTTACCGACATCCTGACAGTTATACCATTCCAAGGTTGCCCCAGTCAAGCTTTTACTGAAGTACGCCATTAGCAAATTGTCTTTCTCGCCAAAATTCCTCATTTCCTTGCAATATTCCCTCAGATCGACTACCGGATCTTCACACTCCTCATTCAGGTTGAACTCTGGCACTTTAAACCTTGCGAACAGATGGACGTCAGGGAGTGTACACAACTCTTGGTAAGACATGCTGCCTTGGCCTCCCATCCCTTGCACGTTCTTTAAGGATTGTCTGATGTTCTTCAGCCTCCCAAAACTTGGAGGAAGAGTGATGGAGATACTGGGGTGATTGGGAGATGCCACAGTTTGGGTAAAGACAGCATCTGAGAAACCAGGTGGTGGCGGTATTGGTCCCTTCCCAACCATCCAAGCCGGATACATGTCTGTTATGTATTGTCTTAACATCCTCACCTCATCAACCAAACTTGTGTCCTGTTCAACCAACCACTTTGGGGTACTGATATCAACCACCCCAATTTTGTTGTTATCCGCCATCGCCTATTGGATTTATGTTATGGAGAGGAGTTACTTCGATAACCATAAACCAACCACCTGACTGAAATGAAAGCCAAATGAACAAAATAAAGGCATCCCGGCAGGGCTTTTAACAAATAGGCAAACACACATTAGGGATACAATGCAGCTAAGCAGTTAACCATTTCTATTATGCTTTTGCTTGGTTGCTTGCGCCATCCCGGCTTTCGCTAGTTGTATCCCTTCTTCTAATTTATCATCATTTATTTATTTATTTTTATTTCTTTTTTTAGTGGTGGTCGAATCTTATGGAGATTGCCTACGTATCATGTCCTCGCATGAATCAGACCGTGCGTAGTTCTGGCTGATAAACGCCAAATGACTAAAAAGAAAATTTGGAATTTTTTCCAAAAAAAAATGTGTATTACAACGACACATTTTATTACAAGATTAATGGACCCCAAAAGACTCTACATCAAAACAGCCTAAAAATAGACTAACAGACTCAAACTTACAAATATAGTCTTCTTTTTTTGAAAAATCATCACTGTTTCTTAAATTTTTTTACAAAATATCCGGTTTTGTTAATACGGCCTTTCAGAACTTCAAAGAAGATTTAAAGATTGTATTTGCTAACCGGCCAAAGATTTTGAGAAATGACCAAAGACGGTTGTTCTCACAAAAACAGCCTTCCCGCGTCCTTTTGAGGACATTCGGCTATTTTGGACAAGAATTACCTTCACTTATGGCAAAACAACGATATTTATTTTCCTATAAAAAAAATTTTTAATAATTTTTTTTCTGAATAGTTGAACCCGATATGGGTTGCCTACGTATCCCACATCCGGTGAGAATCAAACTTACGTAGTTCTGTCAAACAAACTATTTTTTTAAAACAAAGACTTTTTTTTCATTTCATCGGCAAATAAAACAAATTATTTTGAAGACAAGACTATTTTTTTTCTTTTTAAGTGGCAAATAAAACAAACTATTTTAAAAAATAAAAACTCCCTTTTTTTCTTTTTTTTCATTGGGAAATAAAACAAATTATTTTGAAAATAAAAACATTTTAAAAAAAAAAATACGGCAGAGTTTCGGCACTATTTGGTATTTTCAAAATAGGTGATTAACTCCCTTAACCCTCTACACTGCTATTTCTCTTTTTTTTTTTCTTTTTTTTTAATATTCAAAAACCGGTCAGCATGCAAGTCCGAAACAAATAAATGCATAAGTAGCAAGTAAGATACATCAGGATGGTCTTTTTTTTTTTATTTCGGGTACACCTGTCCTAGACAGACCCAACCCATGTGTTGAGTTTCCAAAGTCGAATGCACATGATGCAAACAATCGTTCCTACTAGGGATCTGGTATGAGGCTTTATTTTTCTAGGTTGAAAACCTGGGTTTATTGTTCTAGACCTGGCTTACCCGAACGAACAACTCGAGCCAGGGGGGGAACGTACCAGGGATACAGAAGCTTTGAGGGTTTAGCAACTTATCCGAACCTCGTTCTAAATAGGAAAAGATTCTAAACAGAAGAGAAGTCACACGAAGTGCACCCTTCTCCATGATGTAGAAGACTCAGAGAGAAGATGAGTTTCGTAGCAGTTTATATACAGTTCACAAAATATCAAAGCGGTAATAGCAACACATAGCATATTAGGCCCAACATGTAGTAAAAATCAGATAATAAATAAGCCAAATACAACAATTATTCCAAGCTCGAATTCTTGAACCCTGAACCAATGGTTCTGGGTTCTATTCCCCAACAGAGTCGCCAGAGCTGTCACACCTCCTTTTTCACCTACTACCCCAAAGGTAGTGTATAAGGAAATTTTTTCAATTAAAGGAAAATCGAAACGGGATTTATTATTAAAAGATTCAGAGTCGCCACTTGGGAGATTTATGGTGTCCCAAGTCACCGGTTCAAATTCCGAATTGAGGAAAAGATTGAGTCTATATTACAGTCCGCTAACCAGAAATCCGAGTAAGGAATTCTGTTAACGCGGGAGAAGGTGTTAGGCATTCCCGAGTTTCGTGGTTCTAGCATGGTCGCTCAACTGTTATATTCAGCTTAATTATCTGATTTTAATACATTTTTGAACCTATGTGCAAATTTTAGTTTTTAACCGCTTTTATTCAATTTTAAAACAATAATGAACGTCATTTAAAACATGTATTTGGATTACGTCACATGAAATGCACCCGTAATTCGAAACATATTTAATTCGACGTTATAAGGATTTGGATTTGGGTCACATGAAATGTACACCCGGATTTAAGAAGGTAGAGTTATTAAATGACGTGCCTAAAAGTAACTAACGCGTTATTAACTTTGTGAGAGCCATGAAAATTAGCTAGATGGCACGCTTCGTACCTAAATATTTTGAAATAATTAATAAGCGCCACACAATTTATGAATTTTACTTGGCGCGGCGCACCTCAATTTATTTTAAAGGATATCCTAAAGAGGGACTAATACTATCTGTTAAGGATTATCTTTAAATAAACTTAACTGATTGGCATTATTAATTACTACTTATAAAAAATTATTCAAGGAATTCGGACCTCAAGATCAAGTCCAAATTTAAACAAAAGAAAAATCTCTTAATTCAAATTTGCTACTTGACTTGGATGGCCCAAAACTTGCATTATAAATTTAAAACAATGGCATTGAATAAGGTCTTCAGCACATTGGGCTTCAAAATTGGCCCAAAAGAATGAACCTTTTCAGCCCTACGTAGGGCTTCCCAGTACTGGGCCTCAGTTGGCAAGATTTGGCCCAAAAATATGAGCCCAGGTCATACATTGATTTTAAATTATGCCTCACAACACTTATTTCAAATCAAAAATTAGACTTAACGATTGGTAAGTGAATGGACAATTCAATCCCGACAAACCAAATGCATACTGATTTTTATTTCCAATTTCAAACTTGTATTTAAATCCAATATATGTTGCTACCTAATGTGCCTATTTATTTTTTTTTGAAATTTTACTTCCCAAAATGACAGTATCAATCGCATTTTTACGGAACTGATTCGTGGACAGGAATTGAAAATGAACTACTGATGCCTCTAATTATCAAATCAACATGAATCTGATAGCTGAATACTTCCAAATAACGGTCTGACATACAATCTCTAAATGTTCAAATATGCTAGTAATTATACCAGTTTCAGCAGAGATAAAATGGCAACAGGGATCCTCGACATGCTATCGATACACTAAATGAGTAAAATAAATTGCTAAACTAATCTTCACTTCAACTAACAGAAAATAGCTGATCTAAATGTATCTCATGAGTTTTAAACAGTCTCTAATCAATTACATGGCATGGCGATCTACATAATCAACAAAGCTAAATATACTATATAGACTCAACTGAACATATAATATAAAGAATTTTCAGCATGGCTTGCATTATCATT
>MU714529.1:3466-34937 GCA_026770625.1 Nicotiana glauca
GTGAGTCTCCTTTCTAATCTTGTGAGGGGGAATTTACCCCATAGGTGAAGTAATTGATTATGTGCTTCTATTTGTGGGGGCTACGTACGCACGAGGTGACGAGAGTCCGTGCGTAGCTACTATTATGCAATTATCCGGATAGTTAGGACCCAAAAGCATGTTATACTTGGATTACTGTGAACCCATTGATAATTTGAATTGTTTAAATCACCTTGAATTGGTAAAGGAATTTAAAAAGAGATTTAATATTAAATTCGCCCTGAAATGTTAAAAAGAGAAATTGTCTATTTGGTTGATTATCCCCGATAAGCTCTTGATGTCCTACTTGAGCATGTATTCTATGTGTGTCTGCGTCGCATGGATGATTTGCGAGTAGGATATGTGTTTATTTATGAAACGGGCCGAGCGCCTCAGTGAAAATAGATGCATCTATGGTTCGGGCCACTCGGCCCTCGGCAGTGCACAATTTACATTCTGTTGGAGCGGGTCGTCGACCTCGGCATGATTTGCGCATGTTTATCTGTTACTTGAAAATTTGTAAATGTGGAATTGGCCCTATGTGACTTGATATAAACTGATAAGATAATAAAGAACAGACTTTAGAAGCCCTTGTTTTATTGATGAAAGTGTTTACCTGTTTGCTGGCTTCACAATCAGAACTTTTATACAAATCCATGATTATTCTCGCACTTATAGAATATTGCTAATTGACCTCTAGTGAGTGTCAAAGTTGGCCATCTCGTCTCTACCCCTTCGGAATTAGGCGGTATACTCACTGAGTACGCGTTGATTACGTACTCATGCTACATTTCTGTGCATTTTTGTTGCACGGGTATATATACATTTCTGTGCATTTTTGGGCGTAGCAACATGGATGACGCTGGGACTAGGTGAGCTGCATCATTTGAGGCGACCGCAGCTAGGGTAGTCCCTTCCAGTGTACTGTATTTACTTTCCATCCACTGTATTCCGGACGGATATTGTATTTTATTTCTCTTATCAGTAGTTTCTCATGTACTTGTGACACCGGGTTTCTGGGATGGTTTTCAACGGATTTGTACTAATTGCTAATATTTAAATTCGAACTCAAGTAGTGAACTTTTATTTATGAAAACGGAAGGAAAAACCTTAGATTTTCAAAAATATTAAAAGAGGAGTTAATTGATAATCTAGTTGGCTGGCCTGATAGAGGTATCCAGCGCCACCACGATCCTTAGTGGATTTTGAGTCATGACAAATCAGTTCTTGAGGATGGATGTTTCTGAGCCCAGCCACGTGTTAGCTTGCGCAGTCGCTCGGAGCATATCTAAGATCGACAGTATGATGATTCTCATTTATGTGTCCTTAGGACACAATGCAGCACGGTGGTGCCAAGCAGGTTACATTGGGAGATGATGGAGTTCTGAGGCTGCAGGGCCGAGTTTGTGTGCCTAATATGGATGTTCTTCGGGAGTTGATTTTAGAGGAGGCTCATAGTTTTCGGTACTCTATTCATCTGGGCGCCGCTAAGATGTATCAGGATTTGCGGCAGCATTATTGGTGGAGGCGGATGAAGAAGGATATTGTTGCATATCTGGCTTGGTGTTTGAATTGTCAGCAGGTAAAGTACGAGCATCAGAGACCTTGTGGTTTGTTGCAGAAGATCGAGATTCCTGAGTGGAAGTACGAGCGGATCACTATGGATTTCGTTGTTTAACTCCCACAGACTCGGAGGAAGTTCGATGCCGTGTGGGTTATTGTTGATAGGCTGACCAAGTCAGCACATTTCATTTCGGTAGCAGTCTTTTATTATTTTGAGTGGTTGACAAATCTATATCCGGGAGATTGATCGTCTTCATGGTGTGCCGGTATCTATCATCTTGGATCGAGGTACGCAGTTTAACTCACATTTCTGGAGGGTAGTTCAGCGAGAGTTGGGCACACGATTCGAGTTGAGCACAACATTCATCCTCAAACGGACGGGCAGTCCGAACGTAATATTCATATTTTGGAGGATATACTCCGATCTTGTGTTATTGACTTTGGAGGCTCGTGGGATCAGTTTCTGCCTTTAGCAGAGTTTTCCTACAACAACAGTTACCAGTCGAGCATCTAGATGGCTCCTTATGAGGCTTTATATGGTAGGTGGTGTCGGTCGTGGGTTGGATGGTTTAAGCCGGGAGAGGCTCGGTTGGCTACGGATCTAGTACAGGATGCCTTGGACAAGGTCGGGATCATTCAGGATAGGCTTCGTACAGCTCAGTCCAGGCAGAAGAGTTATGCCGACTGCAAGGTTCGTGATATGGCATTCATGGTCGGCGAGCGGGTGTCGCCTATGAAGGGCGTGATGAGATTTGGAAAGAGGGGCAAGCTTAGCCCTAGGTTCATTGGTCCTTTTGAGATTCTTGATCGAGTGGGAGAGGTGGCTTACAGACTTGCGTTGCTGCCGAGTTTATTAGTCTTGCATCCAGTGTTTCATGTGTCCGTGCTTCAGAAGTATTACAGCGATCCATTCCACGTGTTAGATTCAGCACTGTCTAGTTGGACAAGGACTTGTCCTATGAGGAGGAGCCGATAGCTATTCTAGACCGACAGGTTCGTCAGTTGAGATCAAAGAGTTTTCCTTCTGTTCGTGTTCAGTGGAGAGGTCAGCCTGTTGAGGCAGCGACCAGGGAGTCCGATTCCGATATGCGAAGCCGATAATCCCATCTTTTCTCCAACTCAAGTACTTCTTTTCTATATCCGTTCGAGGACGAACGATTGTTTTAGAGGTGGAGAATATGATGACCCAAAAGATCATCATTTGTTTTGCAAGTAAATTCTGTGATCCGAGGCCTTAAAAACCTCTCTTTATCTCACCTCGATTTACGTGCGCAGTCCGAGCGCGTTTCCGGAAAGCTTTTATGTGAAAACTATGTGAAATAAAGAAATTTGCTTTTAAAATTGAATAAAGTTGACTTTGACCAACATTCTTGGTAAACGGATGTGGACCCGTGATCCAACGGTCTCATAGGGTCCGTATTAAAATTAGGGACTTGGGTGTATGCCCGAAATCGAATTCTGAGGTCCCAAGCCCGAGAAATAAAGTTTTAAAGAAAATTATTTTCTGTAAAATATAAAGATTTTTAGAAGCGAATTGTTGCATTTTCTTGATGGTATCGGGCCCGTATCTTGGTTCCGGAGCCCGGTACAAGTGAAATATTAATTAAGACAAATCTATAAAATTTGGTAAAGATCGGAGTTGGTTTAGTATAAAACGGACCTAAAGTTGAGAAATTGGAAAATTTAATGTTCTTGAATGATTTCATGAATTTGAGGTTTAATTCATAGTTGTTGATATTATTTTGATGATTTGATCGCACAAGCAAGTCCGTAAAATATTTTTAGGCTTGCGTGCATGTTTATTTGGGAGCCCTGAGGGCTCTAATGAGTTTTGGATAGGCCATATGGTGCATTTAGACTTCAAGAAAATAGTTGCAGGTCTGGTGCTGGCCTCCGATCTCGCAATTGCGAGAACAGGTAATCGCAAATGCAAGGTATGTGAACTTGGGAATTGCGAGGGTTTCTTCGCAAATGCGAAGTAAGCCATGGCCAGCCTTGCTCGCCATTGCGAGCATTTCTTCGCAAATGTGAAAACCCCAGAAATCCCCAGTTGTCGCAAATACAACTATCCCTTCGCAAATGCGAGTTCGCAATTGCGAACATTGATCAAAAATGCAAATATAGCAGGTCCTGAAGGGGTTCACAATTGCGAACCCTGGTCGCAATTGCGACATCTGCGACCTGCTAAATCCTAACTTAGCCGAAAATTTCCCATTTTTCAAACTCCTTCAAAACACAAACTCTCTTGGGCGATTTTCTAAATAAAAGTTCTTCTCCAAATCGATTGTAAGTCATCTCTAACTCGTTTTCTTCAATCTTTAACATCTTTTCACATGATTTCAACTCAAAATCAAGGTTTTCATGGGAGAAATTGTGTGTTTTGGGTAGAACTTAGGTTTTTCAAATTTTGGGGATTTCAACCTCGATTTGAGGTCCGATTTCAAAATAAATTATATATTTGGATTCATAGGTGAATGGGTAATCGGGTTTTGGTTCGAACCTCCGATTTTGACCATGTGGGCATGTGACCGATTTTTGACTTTTTGGGGGAAATCTTCATAAAACCTATTCTTTATGCATTAGAATTGATTCATTTAGCATTTATTGATATCGTTAAGTAAATTGTGGCTAGATACAAGCGAGTTGGTGATGGAATCAAGAGGTAAAGCGGTAGTTAAGGCTTAATTGTGTTCGTGGCGTTGAGGTAAGTATTTGGTCTAACCTTAGCTTGAGGGATTAGGAGTTGTGTCTTAATTGCTATATGTTAATTGTGGAGTACGACGTATAGGCATGGTGACGAGTATCTATACCTCGGTGTCAAGAATGCTCATGAGTCTTGTATCATAAATTTATAATTGTTGTGACTCCGTTGTGATTTATTCATGCCCAAATTAAGGATTATCATGGTTGGTTCCCTTACTGGGATATTATTATTTATAATATTGTCTTTCTTGTCGGGATGTTATTGTTTATGATATTGTCTCCCTTTTCGGGATATTATTATTTACGATATTGTCTCCCTTCCTGGGATGTTGTTGTTATACTCTTGTTGCCTTGCCGGAATTTTTCTATGATTGATATTTATTTGTAAATGGGACACGCCTGCAACAAGATATATGAAATGGAGAGAGTTGCATGCCTGCAACAAGATATATAAAATAGGAGCGGGTGGCACGCCGCCACGGTAATATTTGAAATGGGAGTGGGTTGCACGCCTGCAACAAAATATATGAAATTGGAGCGGGTGGCACGCCGCCACGATAATATTTGTAATGGGAGTGGGTTGCACGCCTGCAACAAAATATATGAAATTGGAGCGGGTGGCACGCCGCCACGGTAATATTTGAAATGGGATCGGGTTGCACGCCTGCAACAAGAAAGGAATGAAAGTGAATACTGTGTTTGTTTTCCCTATTCTTGTTGGTAATTAAATCTTGGTTTCTTTACATTCCTCTTTAGTATTTTGTTGTTATCTGATACTCCCCGTAGCATGCTTTCCCCCTCCCATCTTTAACTGTAAATATCTGCTTTTATTTTCCGCTATATATGATTTAACTGCACAAGTTTATTTGGTAGTCTAGTCCTAGTCGCGTCACTACTTTGCCGAGATTAGGCTAGGCACTTACCAGCACATGGGGTTGGTTGTGCTGATACTATACTCTGCACTGTGTGCAGATCCCAGTGCTGCAGCTTTTGCACCGCAGTGAGGGTGTTGTCTTCAGTCCATTCAGGCGACCCGAGGTAGTCCTGCAGGCGTCCGCAGGCCCTGGCGTCTCCTTCTATCTTTCTATAATGTTTCTTCCCTATATTTCTGAAACAACTTGTATTTATCTTTCGAACCCTTATTTGTAGTATTCCTAGACAGTCTGTGATATTGTGACACCAAATTTTGGGTAGAGTTGTATCTCGAATTTATGTATCGGTGTTTGGTTAGACTATTAAGTTTTCGTCTTCCACACTTCTGGTTATTTAATGATTTCCGCTGTTGGTCACCTATTATATTGATCTATGAAAAAGGCTAAGTAAAAAAGGTAATGAATCTATAACGTCAGCTTGCCTAGTTTTTACGAGTATGCACCATCACGACTTCCGAGGATAAAAAATTCGGATCGTAACAAAGAGAAAGTTGGATTCACGATATTATATAAAAAGCCAAATATCTACTGCCTTCCTCCAGCCAAGGTAATTGGTTTCCACTTTTCTATTTAATTTTCTTTTTGATAATCGTATCATTTCATCCATTTTAGAAAACTCAGTAGTAACAATAATTCACGTCAGTTGACTAGGTCCAATACTAATAATCTTATAGAGTAGACCCATCTCACACAAGCTTTTCCAATACCAAAAATCTTATCTCTTCCAACACCAATAATTCTTAGGAGCAGAGCCCATCTCATACAGTAGTACTATTTTTGATTAGTACAATTGTTGTATGTGACTAAGAAAATTACTAGGATATTACCCTGCGTTTTTGTTGTAGCTTCATATATTAGCTTGTACTTTTAGCTGTCTCTTGTGTACATATTACAGTGGAATTTGGTTCTCGGAGAGTGGGTGGTCTTTGAAGGAATTTCTTACTTCCTTCTATTAAAGTCCAAATAAAACAAAATAAAAATAATTTAAATCAACAGGAGTAGAGCATTAAGAAGCAGCTTCAAATAATTTCCAACCACATTAAATATTACAGTATGTATCAGTTGACTAGGTCCGATACCAATAATTCTATGGAGTAGAGCCCAACTCATTCAAACTTTTCTTATTTGAAGTGCTACTAATTGTTTATTCGTTCTCTCCTATTATCATCAGTTGATCTCTTACCGAACTTCTGCTTCTATCGCAAATGCGAGCCACTTGGTCGCAAATGCGAAAATCCCGGCCTTGCCATGTTCCCTTCGCAAATGCGAATAAAAGTTAGCAAATGCGAACATGCCCAGGCCCAGCTTATTTTAATAATTTCGAAAATACTTCTTTATTATGATTAAAGCAATACTCAGTATGTTCCTTCAAATAAATAAGGAAAATATTTAATCAACTTTCAAATTTCTAAATAAATCCAAATACATCCCCAGAACCCGGTGTCACAAGTACATGAGCAATTTTCTAAGAGAAACCAAATAGGTACAATAACTGTCCGAAATATAATTGGACAGAAAGTAAATAAAATCCTGAAAGAGACTATTCTATCTGCGGAATCGCCTCGAGGAAGTACATCTCACCTAGTCTCTGCCTGACATGCCGCTATGCCGCTAAGCCACAAGCCACACAATAAACCTGTGCAACAAAAATGCACAGCAAGTGTAGTATGAGTACGAAAACAACGTGTACCCAATGAGTATGCCGCCTAACCTCGAAGAAGTAGAGACGAGATTGTCAACTTTGACACTTACTAATGGTCCAATAATAACATACTAAAATGTGAGGAATTCATGGATTTATATAGCATGCTCTAGTTCACAAAGCTGTAAAAACCGGTAAACACCTTTAATATTAACAAAGGATTTTCAAGATTTCTTTTCTTTTATATTCAGCAATTTATGTCAGGCCAAAAGGCAATATCAATATCAGGTACTTCAAGTAAGAAATATAAACATGCGCATATCATGCCGAGGCGACGGCCCGACCCAATAGAAATATAAATTGTGCACTGCCAAGGATCGAACGGCTCGAACCAATAGATGCATCTCTTTTCCCCGTTCGCGAATCATCCATGCGACGCGGTCAACATAAGGTAAACAAATACCCCGCTCGCGAATCATCCATGCGACGTAGGTACACACAGAAATACGTGCTCAAACAGTCAAATTAAGAATTATCGGGGAATATTTTATCAAATAAAAACCAAATCCTCTTTTAACAATTTTAAGAAAATGAAGTTTAATCCTTTTTGAAATTTATTTACTAATTAAATTGGATTTTAACAATCCAAATGTCAATAAGATTGCAAATATCCCAAGTATAGCATGCTTTTGGGTCCTAGACTACCCGGACAATAGCATAATAGTAGCTACGCACGGACTCTCGTCACCTCATGCGTACGTAGCCCCCACAAATAGGAGCACATAACCAATTAGCTCACCTAAGGGGACAATTCCCTCTCACAAGGTTAGAAAGGAGACTCACCTTGCTCCGAAGACCCATAATCTGCATTCTACATTCTTCCGAAGGCTTGAACCAATGTACAATGCTTCAAAACTAGCCAATGGTCATACAAATCCATTAATATATGCTAAGGTACTCATTATAATCCAATTTATAAAAATTCCTAACCCCGATTGAAAAGTTGACAAAAATGCCCTCGGGCCCACGTACCCGGAATCCGAAATTCTTCGAAGATAAACTTTGCCCATGACCTTAGGAACTCAAATATATAAGTTTCTCTAAATTCCATACCTGAAATCGCGGTCAAATTCCAAGAAATGTAAATTTCTAGGTCTTTCTACCAAAACTCCAAATTTTTACCCATTTACATACCAAAATCTATACATAATTGATTTTGTTAACTCAAAATAGGTAGGGATAACTTACCTTATCATTGATGATGAAAACTATCTCTTGAAGTTCCCCAAAAATCGCCCAAGCCATGAAAAATATGAGAGAAATGACCAAATATCCGATTTTTAAAACAACTATTCTGCCCCAGCTATTTTTGCCACTGCGATGCCCCCTCCGCAGATGCGGGCCCGGTTCTGTGAAAATCTGACCGCATCTGCGGTTCACTCAGAGCCGGCCAAAACCGCTTTTGCGGACACTTCTCTGCAGATGCGGTCCCGCTTCTGCGGAACCTTGACCGCATCTGTGGTCCTCAAGCCCTTGACAAAATTTCGCCCGTGCGCCTTCCTAGCCGCTTCTGCGGCACCGCACCTGCGGCCCCATTTCCGCAGGTGCGGTTATGACAGCAACCAGATCCTTCAGCCTTCTCAAAATTCCATTTTTGATCCGTTAACTACCCGGAATCTGCCCGAGGCCCGGTGACCCTAACCAATCATATCAACCAAGACCACAACACATTACAGACTTGCTCGAGGCCTCAAATCACATCAAACAACGCTAAAATCATCAATCGACCTCCAATCCAAGCTTTATAAAACCTTGAAATTTCCAACTTCTATTTCCGACGATTAAACCTATCAAATCATGTCCGATTGACCTCAAATTTTGCACGCAAGTCATATTTGACATTACGAACCTACTCTAACTTCCGAAATCGGATTTCGACCCCGATATTGAAAAGTCCACTTCCGATCAAACTTCTCAAAACCTTCAAATTTCTATCTTTAGCCAAATGGCTTCAAAATGATCTACGGACCTCCGAATTCACTTCCAATCGCGCTCCCAACTCCAGAATCACCATACAGAGCTTCTCTCAGTCTCGAAATCCCAAATGGACACCGATAACACTGAAATGCACTTCAAACCAAACTTATGAAATTCCTTCCGAAAGAGGTGCCAAAACGCTCCCGAGTCATCCAAAACCCGATCCGGGCATACGCCCAAGTCCAAAATCATCATACGAACCTGCTGGAACCTTCATATCCCGATTCCGAGGTCGTTTACTCAAAAATCTTATCCTAGATCATTCTTTCAACTTTAAGCTTCGGAAATGAGAATTCTCTTCCCAAATCAACTCCGAACTTTCCGAAATTCAATTCCGACCACGCGTACAAGTCATAACACCTGAAATGAAGTTGCTCATGGCCTCAGACTGCTGAACGATGCGCTAGGGCTCAAAACAACCGGTCGGGTCGTTACATTCTCTCCCATTTAAACATACGTTCGTCCTCGAACGTGCTGAGAACTATACGGAAGTAGTCTGAAATCATTGTTTAACACCTCCTGCACCTTACCGTGCTACCACAACTTAGTTGAGCACATTAGCTCGATAGATTCTAAAGATATTCGCTTTTATTCAAGCAATTAAGCCTTAGAGCCCAATTCCAACATCCGGAATTCCATCCAGGCATGTTTCCAACATATGATCACCATATCAATTACTACACGCTGTACTCAAACATGACTGCATAACCTTGCTGAATTTTCACTTTGCAACATTTAATCCACAGGACCACAATAGCATCTTCTAAGCATAATAGTCGAAATTCCATGAATCAGATGCTCACATTGCACCTCATGACACACACAAGTCTTACTCTAGCTCTTACAATACCGCCACGACGGATGAGATGCGCTGAAATTCATAATCAACTGCCGAGTCAACCAATCATTGAGTCTATACTTCTAACTAGAAACATCACCACATTCTGAACAAAATAATGATCTTTGCTCCTTAATATACTTCATACAATTAGATTACACTGATCCTACATCCAAAAATATCGTCTCACCCAGTACGAACTGCTCAGGCAACAAGCCATCCCGGACATGATCAAAAGTCCCATATGACGCCACAATGTGCCAATAGGCTACCAATTAGGATGCGATTCAAAAGGAAAATGAACTCTGTAAAGAAAGTGCAATGACCCCGCTCGCGAATCATACATGCGACGCGAGCAACATACTGAACAGACACCCCGCTCGTGAATCATACATGCGACGCAGGATCACAGCGAATACGAGATTTCCTCAGAAGATAGGGTACGAAACACATAAAATAGGTATGGGGAACTGTACTGAACATCACACTGTTGCGACATGCGACCCGATCCAAATAACATACCCATGGCGGCGTGCCACCCGATCCACACATATAACTCACATAAGGAGATGTACGTCAAGCTAAATCGCTTATTACAACAAAATACTAAATATCGGTCATAGACACACTAAGCATATAATACCATTCCCTGGGGAGACATATAACGCTATACTGCACAAACTCAGGCACAACTGAGGTGTGATACAAGATCTAAATCTCAAGAGCCATTCTGCCCATATAACATCATCGCTACGCGGAACCTCAACACCTAAAAATTTACCAAGTCGTCTCACAACTCATGCGGCACAATACATCATTACCTGGAATAACTGATGACAAAGTAACACCCCGACTGTTCCTCCATAAGGAAACGCTCGCTGAAACGAACACAACTGGCATGATATAAAGCCCTGTTCACATATAATTCAGTCCACTGATCTCAAGCCGGTTTCTGATTGCACCAACTTGGCTAATAACCTTTCAAAGGTCCATAGTAACTCCCTTTTTCCTCATAACACATAAGAACAACCATCATAACCGGAGCAACCTCCTCAGTTCATAACCCAATAAACAAAGTGCCCTCCAGGCATAAATTCTCAAATTAATGATAGTACCACAATACTCATACTTGATTTAAATCTTTAGTCAATCAAGTGACTACATGTCACACTTATACAATCTTCCCGGGGGACACGCTCCCAACATCTTCCGAAATAAATAACGGGTCCGCACATCTAAACCATCTGCCGCACTAACGCTGAAAAGCGATCAAGAATCCTTAACCAGGATGCAAAGCCTCTTTCACAACACATCGATCTCAGGTGACGCTGAATACAATACCAATTTACTTTAAACATTTCACCCCTTTTTTTTCTTGCTCATCTGAGCTCGTGACATCCTTACCAGCACCAAACTGCAACCTCGATCCTTACTTCGAATTTCCATGCTACTCACTGCACCCAACGTGCCAACATACGATAGAACACGATTTTCATCGTAACTCTGAAATCATTAATATTTTTAACACTTCATCATATAAGAACTTTTCACTTAACTCACTTCAGGAGAATCATAACAACACACAGGCAAATTCTCATAACCGTAGGATATGCAAATCTCTAAGTAGTGGTCCAAGCCACCATAGCCCTTCCGGAATCCGCTTCCACTTAACAAGCCATAATAGAAGAATGCTTCTGAATTACGTCAATTACGGCGGCCGACTAGCCTCACACGTACCGCCACAAATCATACATATAACTTGATCACGCGGAATGAACTGATCACTGGCCCCAATATGCCAATTCAACTATGGCTAATCAATCTACCCTTTTCCAATTTATCCTTGCTTGCCTTAGAAATAATACTAACTCCATTCAACACATAACATATTCCATCTACACTCACCTCGAGTGACCTTGAATCACGAGACCATGCTACCTCAAATCCCACGAACCCTTTCATACCTCCCAATTGCTACATCACAAGCCAAATATCCCGGAACATTCTGTGCCTCTTCTCATAAGTTGTCTTCCAAGCTTGATTCTTAGCCGTACCTATAGGCTTGAAATCGTTAGGCATCACACTTTAACTCTTGAATTCACTAGGTCCATCACTGAGAGCCACCCGCTTTGACTTGGTCCCAAATATAATCTACCCCATAAATCTTATTACACATGAATACCCTCTCGACGAACCACCCGGTGAAATCACTTCCTCTGAAATCTGCATCTCTACAAGGCATAGATCCTGAATCCTTCCTCAAGTCCAATCATGAGCCAAGAAGGCCAACCATAGCATGAATTCAATAATTCATCTACTCAATTTACCACTTATGGTCTTTTCCCATAGCTGGAATAACCCACCAATATGCTAATAACCAGAAACCTCACGAGTAGTTAACCATGCAACCCAATCATAGGCGGTGGGACTCTCCCACTCAGCTTGAAGCCATTATTTCACAACTCTGGAATTCACCGGGATTCTTTATCTCTTATTGACATAATCGGGCGCAATCAACCGCCAAAATTCCCCTCTTTTGAACACTGAATCATCAACCACATTCGTATGACTGATCTCTTTACTGTATAACCAATAGAATTCTTCGCAGAAGCCTCGCCAACTACGCGACCGCTAACCTACTTCCAGGAAATAACCCACCTGTGGAAATCACTTCCCGACATATTCCAATGCTGTTGCATGGGATACAATCCCTATGACATCAATAACCCATCCCGAGTCCAAGCTCACTTTCTAGCTGCATCAGTCCATTTACCCTTCGTGGAGAACTAAGAAGTATTGGGGAGAGGTGATAAGGCAGGACTTAGCGATTCTTAGGATTACTGAGGACATGGCCTTTGATAGGGGATTGTGGAGGTCGAGCATTAAAGTTGTAGGTTAGGGGGAAGCTGTGGATGTCTCTACAGCGCACTAGAGTGTGACTAGCTATTTATGGGGTAATCTTAGGATGTTACTGATCAACTACTGATACAGGGAGTTATCTGTTGGATATTAGTATACCTTTCATCTATTTCGTATTTCCTATATTTCTTATATTGCTGCTATTTTGTTATTTTATGCGATGTTGTGTATTTTATGTTATTTTTAGTATGAGTCTATTGATAGTACTAACTTATCGTCTCTTGTTGATGTCTTGAGTCGAGGGTCTCCTGGAAACAGCCTCTCTGCCCCCCGGGGTAGGGGTAAGGTCTGCGTACATATTACCCTCCCCAGACCCCACTAGTGGGATTATACTGGGTTGTTGTTGTTGTTGTTGGACATCGATTAAATGTGCGGCAATCTCTTTCCAATTCAAGGTTATCCTGCATCCTTCTTCATTCTCAGCAGCTCCTTTCCGTTATACGAACTCTCCTGCCGCATAACAACCCATACTTCAAATTAAACCCGCAAACTTCAATTGCCAGTCGCAAAAATCCCAGATCATTCCAAACTCTCCTTAGGCGCGTAGTCATCCTGCTACCAAGCCCATATGCAACATTCGCCACTCTCCCACTTTGGGCAAACTCGCTTCTTTAATCAACTACCTGACCTTTGCTTCATACACCTAGCCTTCTAGGAATTTTAAACACCGCCTGACACTTCCCACATGTCTTTCCTCAAACTTTGCTGCTCATATGCCACCTTAAATAAACTCTATCTTCGTGGCACTTGAACCCACAATTGCTGCTAACTTTAAACCCTTTCGAAGGTCATCTTTATCGATCCTTCAACATTAGATATTCTGATTCGATTTTAAACCACCGCACCATGCGATATCTGACAACTGTATCTCCAATACTATTTCACAATATCTTGCCTTAAAGGCAAATTGTAGCAGATTATAACATTGACAAACTTAGTACGTTCAATCAGGACCACGACACCCCATCATAGAAGGAAGCTCCACTACGCTTTCCAATACCAGGTCTCATTACTTCCACCATCCCACATCTGACCATCCTTAGTCCGACTGCCTTTCCCCTGCCGGGAATAAAATACTGAATCCCTTGATTACACACTGAGTAAACCTCCCTCCAATTCATTCACTGCCCCGACACGCGGGCAACATCCTACCATCACACCAATACTGCGGAATAATCGCTCATAAGCATCATGGCAACCTGTGCCTAGTCTCAAGGCTCTTAGAGGTTCTGCTTCTGAGCTGAAACAATAGAATATCCTTCCATAAGGCGACTATAATAGTCCAACCAACTATACCGGGAGAAACATCCCGCACCACATCTGCACTACCATTACAATCCTTCAATTTTCGATTTATGACAAGCGCACGCGTCGCATAAGATTGAGTAGGAAGGAATCAAAGGCATAAGCCTCAAAGGAATCGAACCGCACGATAAGGAAACCAAGAAGGGAAGTACTCCTAACAGCCCTGTAGCCTCCCGAGGATAAGTACAGACGTCTCCGTACCGATCCGAGACTATACTAGACTTGCTCATATCTCGTGAGACCGACGGAAACCAAGTGCTCTGATACCGTGTCGTCACGACCCAAAATCCACTAAGGGTTGTGGTGGCGCCGAACACCGCTGTCGGCCAACCAACTCAAATACTTATTTAAATTCTTATTTTAATAATTTCGAAAATACTTCTTTATTATGATTAAAGCAATACTTAGTATGTTCCTCTAAATAATTAAGGAAAATATTTAATCAACTTTCAAAATTTTTGAATAAATCCAAATACATCTCCAGAACCCGGTGTCACAAGTACATGAGCAATTTTCTAAGAGAAACCAAATAGGTACAATAACTGTCTGGAATACAATTGGACAGAAAGTAAATAAAATCCTGAAAGAGACTATTCTGGCTGCGGAATCGCCTCGAGGAAGCACAACTCACATAGTCTCTGAATGTCATGCAGCTATGCCGCTAAGCCACAAGCCACACAATAAACCCGTGCAACAAAAATGCACATCAAGTGTAGTATGAGTATGAAAACAACGTGTACCCAATGAGTATCCCGCCTAACCTCGAAGAAGTAGAGACGAGATGGTCAACTTTGACACTTACTAATGGTCCAATAATAATATACTAAAATATGAGGAATTCATGGATTTATATAGCATGCTAGGTTCACAAAGCTGTAAAAACAGGTAAACACCTTTAATAATTAACAAAGGATTTTCAAGATTTTTTTTTTATCTTCAGCAATTTATGTTAGGCCAAACGGCAATATCAACATCAGGTACTTCAAGTAAGCAATATAAACATGCGCATATCATACCGAGGCAATGACCCGACCCAACAAAAATATAAATTGTGCACTGTCGAGGGTCGAACGACCCGAACCAATAGATGCATCTATTTTTCCTGCTCGCGAATCATCCATGCGACGCGGTCAACATAAGGTAAACAAATACCCTGCTCGCGAATCATCCATGCGACGCAGGTACGCACAGGAATACATGCTCAAACAGTCAAATTAAGAATTATCGGGGAACATTTTATCAAATAAAAACCAAATCCTCTTTTAACAATTTAAGAAAATAAAGTTTAAACCTTTTTGGAATTCAGTTACTAGTTCGATTGGATTTTAACAATCCAAATGTCAATAAGATTGCAAATATCCCAAGTATATCATGCTTTTGGGTCCTAGACTACCCGGATAATAGCATAATAGTAGCTACGCACGGACTCTCGTCACCTCATGCGTACGTAGCCCCCAAAAATAGGAGCACATAACCAATTAGCTCACCTAAGGAGACAATTCCCTCTCACAAGGTTAGAAAGGAGACCCACCTCGCTCCGAAGACCCATAACCAGCATTCTACATTCTTTCGAAGGCTTGAACCAACGCACAATGCTCCAAAACTAGTCAATGGTCATACAAATCCATTAATATATGCTAAGGCACTCATTATAATCCAATTTATAAAAATTCCTAACCCTGATTGAAAAGTTGACAAAAATGCCCTCAGGCCCATGTGCCCGGAATCCGAAATTTTTGGAAGATAAACTTTGCCCATGACCTTAGGAACTCAAATATATAATTTTTTTTAAATTTCATACCCGAAATCGCGGTCAAATTCCAAAAAATATAAATTTCTAGGTCTTTCTACCAAAACTCCAAATTTTTACCCATTTACATACTAAAATCTATACATAATTGATGTTGTTAACTCAAAATAGGTGGGGATAACTTACCTTATCATTGATGATGAAAACCCTCTCTTGAAGGTCCCCAAAAATCGCCCAAGACATGAAAATTATGAGAGAAATGGCAAAATATCCGATTTTTAAAATAACCATTCTACCCCAGCTATTTTCGCCTTTGCGATGCCCCATCCGCGGTCCCGCTTCTGTGGAAATCTGACCGGCCAAAATCGTTTCTGCGGCTACTTCTCCGCAGATGCGGTCCCGCTTCTACGGAACCTTGACCGCATCTGCGGTCCTCAAGTCCTTGACCAAATTTCGCCCCTGCGCCTTCCTAGCCGCTTCTGCAGCGCCGCACCTGCGGCCCTATTTCCGCAGGTGCGGTTATGACATCAACCAGACCCTTCAGCCTTCTTCAAAATTCTATTTTTGATCCGTTAACTACCCGGAATCCGCCCGAGGCCCCCGAGACCCAACCAATCGTACCAACCAGTCCCAAAACACATTACGGACTTGCTCGAGGCCTCAAATCACATCAATCAACGCTAAAATCATCAATCGACCTCCAATCCAAGCTTTATAAACCTTGAAATTTCCAACTTCTATTTCCGATGATTAAACCTATCAAATCATGTCCGATTGACCTCAAATTTTGCACACAAGTCATATTTGACATTACGGACCTCCGAATTCACTTCCGATCACGCTCCTAACTGTAGAATCACCATACGGAGCTACTCCCAGTCTCAGAATCCCAAATGGACACCGATAACACTGAAATGCACTTCAAACCAAACTTATGAAATTCCTTTCGAAATGCCAACTTCCACAATATGCGCTAAAATGCTCCCGAGTCATCCAAAACCCGATCCAAGTCCGAAATCATCATACGAACATGCTGGAACCCTCGGATCCCGATTCCGAGGTCGTTTACTCTAAAATTCAATCCTAGATCATTCTTTCAACTTTAAGCTTCGGAAATGAGAATTCTCTTCCCAAATCAACTCTAAACTTCTCGAAATTCAATTCCGACCACGCGTACAAGTCATAACACCTGAAATGAAGTTGCTCATGGCCTCAGACTGCTGAATGACGCGCTAGGGTTCAAAACGACTGGTCAGGTCGTTACAGGTATCGCGCTCGTACTGCGCACGCAAATCGAGAAGAGATAAAAGGAGGTTTTCAAGGCCTCAGAATACGGAAATAGATTCTAAAACAAAAGATGACCTTTTGGGTCATCACAGTTGCGCGCCGCAACAGAAAGAATAAGGGTGATATATTGAGGAGTAATAAGGGTAGATTGTTATTGTACGGTGGGATGGGGTTGCACGCCGCAATAGTAGGGATAAGGGTGGATTGATAGGGAGTAATAAGGGTGAATGTTCATATTGTTACTAATGATATGGTGGGATCGGGATGCGCGCCGCATCAATTTATTGTTTATGCATCCTTCTCGTGCTGTGAAGTTATTCTGTGGTGTTGTATCTCACTTAAGGATTGGTTATAGCTGGTACTAATAAGATATTTGAGTTCCGTATTCATTTGTGATGCAAGTTACTGTTTCATTTTGTTCCGTACTTCTTTTTCGCTTTATTACATACTGTATGGTGTAGATACGTGACATGTTTCAATATTATTGCCAATAGTAACTCTGCTTGCTTGTATAATTTTATTTAAATATAGCATTTTTTTCTCTTTTCCTGTTTTATGTTTCCTTTCTCTGCAAATCTTAGGAATTACAAAACAGTTGTACATCCAACGTCTGTTATCGGTCTGGTTTGATCAAATATTTACAAAGCACACTAGCTATTAGCTCGACAATATCCTGAAAGGACATAGATTTCCCTATCATAGCATGACATATAATTGATAACCAAATATTTGTCGTTCAAAGGAGAACTCGACTTGTTCAAGAACCTAAGAAGAAAAGGTGATAACAAAGTTCAAATACAGATCATTAACTAATTAATATGCATAAATATTAGTTAATTGTTTGGACTTTACTAAACTTACTGACCAAACAATTATAAGGGTCCTGTTTCAGTAGAAGGTGCATATATTTCCCGACTGCCAAAACGATTGGAATGCGGCTAGAAAATGCTAATTTTCGATTACATTCGGACCAAAAAATTGTAGTTGCAAAATAAATGCTCTAAATTTGCAACTACAGCGGTTGCAAAGTCAAAATAGAAAAACGAATAATAAATGTCGTCAACTGTCCGACTGACACGGTCACAATCGATTTAAATTAAATTTTGATTTTATATTAACTTTCCCATTACTTCGGTCGCAAACGGTATATATAGCTATAATTTTTTTATTCTTTCTAACCGGAGTGGTAGCAAATAATATAAGATATTTTTATTTTATTTGAGTTTTTCCATTACTGTGGTCACAAAATTAATTTAATATTATTTATTTATTTATTTATATTTTCCACTATTGCGGTCGCAAATCTAATTTAATCTTATTTTTTAATTTAATTTTCCCACTACAACAGTCGCAAATGTCCTGAATCTGGAAGAAAGCTGGGAATTTTTTGACAAATTTCAGCTGTTTTAAAAAACCACCATGTGCCAATTCAAATATACATCATCCAAAGAATTAATCCACCATGCCAACCAATCAATCCACCATCCCAGCCAATCAATCCACTATTTCAACTAATCAAATCCATAAAATGCAAACAATTATTGAAAATATAAATATTTGTAACTAAAATATCCAAACACAAGTTAAACATTCAAGCACCATTCAATCTAGTCTTAAACATTACAATCATTTCAAGTGTAAACATCCAACCACAACAAATAATAATGTCTCAAACATCACAACCACAACAAACTAAAATTCATTATCCCCGCCATCCTATCCATTCAAAGGATCAAATTGACGCATGCTCATAAGTTTCTCCACTAGACTCTGCAATTTGTTAAAATTTGCACGATCTTCTTTTCGTTCCTCCTTCAACTCTTCATCTTTTTTTCGTAATTCTTCCACCTCTTCGTGATTCTGCGAATAACTCGCATCACCAGTCAATAATGTTGTAGAACAACCTACTGAATGTTGTGATCCAAGACTGTAGGTTCTACCTTTCTTTGTGCCACCAACCACCTGCGTCCATATTGAAGCTACATCATTGAGTGATACTTGGGTTGAGCTACCATCCTTGGAATCAGGTTGACTTTGACGCCATTCCTAAAAATATTTTTGATAGGCTTCCTGAAATTAAAATGTTAAGCATTAAATTATGTTATACTGACAGTATGAAGCACCAATAAATAAATTATGAGAGCTTCATATAATGTTCTACGCAGATGCAAATGAAAAAGTAAATGCAACTGATAATCTATGTGCAGTCAAAAATCAGTTTCGTAATGGTTGAAACATCCCAGAGAAACATATAGGATTGTCAATGAAAGACAACTGATATAACCTAACCTTTGATTCTTCAAGCTCCAGCTTTGTCAAATCCTGCTATATAGAAGACTCAACTACTGTAATATGTACACCGAAAGGTTTGTGGAGCACCTCACTTCCTGCACCCACCCTCCCTACACCAAGTTCCTAACATATACTTGCAAGTCAAAACTCAGAAGAACAGGGCGGCAAGCCCCAAACAAAGGGAGTGGTCACATCGAGTATGTCCCCCCTTATTCCTGCATGCTATGGTACCCCGGAGTGGCTAGGAGCGAGTCAAGTCTTATCAAATCTACTCAATGAAGAGCAGTAGAGACGTAGATGATAGTATCACCACCCCTCTTTTCGTACCGCTAGGGATGCTTAACGTCACTTTGTCAATTGGCATTACCTGCATTCTATCCTAGTGAACAATGTTTCATTGATTAGGGAAGAAATGATCGAGAGTCCATTCAAGGGCATAGAAGCTATGATCACTGTCATCAAGGGCAAAGATCATCACTTGTTTCTCTGCCGTTGCTATACACAAAACAAGATGAAAATGTTAATCTTTCTATTTGATTGAATCAATAATGATGTTATTGACGGATTATTATATATATATTGCTATTTTCTTACAACTCTGATCTGTTAGAAATGGATCTAATTAGAACCTTTTTGGACATTAATTACCTGGTCAAGAACAGAGTAAAAAGAGTTCCTATCAGAGGAGCACGCGTCAAAAATCTATGGGCGGAGTTAGGGTTAGAAAATTATCAAAAAATTACACGGTGTATTTATATATAAGATAAAAAAAATTATTTGGATATATATCAGATGTTGGATCTGAAGGAAATGGAGAGGATCTCCACTTGAGAAGAATTGGATCCAAATATTCGTATAGATTTAAGTAATATATACGGATAGTATAAAAAAATTACATTATCAATGCAATATAATCGGTCATAACACGTTAATTAATACTCTCATCTAGCTTGCTATGTATAATGTATGAAGATTCACATGTGTAAGAAAATTGATATAACCTAACCTTTGATTCTTCACGCTCCAGCTTTGTCATCTCCAACAATGAACGGGCATTAGGTGATTGCAACTGCAGGCAAATCCACAATAAAGCTAATTTAAAACAGGAGTTTTTAAAAAATATTTTTGAAAAAGGGTGCTAGTGATCAGTCAGTTAAGCCATACAAAGGCAGAAGAGATGAACACATTCTCCAATTTCTAGGAATTCTATGGATGCCTGGATATTAACTTACTCAGAAGAATCAACTACCGTAATACGTACACCAAAAAATTTGTGGAGAACCTCACTTGAGACCACCCATCCTTCTGTTGGGAATAAACACCGTAAAAATAGTATTTACGGTATTAGTGATAAACGCAGAACACTAAGTTATGGTTAAATCAGCAAGAATAAAAATGCAGCAAAAATGACACCAAGATTTTACGTGGAAACCCTTCTGAATAAGGGAAAAACCACGGCCAAGAGGAGCAACTGATATCACTATAGCGAGGAATTTTACACTGTGTAGTAACGAGTAAAAATACTCCTAAGACCACTACACCCTCAAAAGAAGTAAATACTCTTTTGCTTTTTTTTATCTCACTACAATATCTCTCACACTTTATTTTTTTTCACAAACTATTTTCTTATAGTTTATGGAATACCTTACTCTCTCTTTTCTCTCTTTGTTGGTGTGTAGAAATGATAGTTAAAGCTCTCCTTTTATAGCCAAAACCTCACTCTCTAAGGCCTACAATATTCGAAAATTTGCACACCCTTTTCACAATTTCAATAAGGTTGGCTACCAAACCAAACCAAGTCAGCAAAATTGACTACCAAATCATACCAATTCAAAGGTTGGCTACCAAACCAAACCAAGTCAACAAAATTGGCTAGCAAATCATACCAATTCAACAAGGTTGGCTACCAAATCATTTGAATGAGATGGACATCATATTACCTTCCTGCACCAAATTCCAACATATACTTGCAAGCCAAAACTCGAAGAGCAGGGCGGCAAGCCCAAGGGAGTGGCCACAACGAGTATGTCCTGATATGCTGTCTTATTGAATCTACTCAACGAAGAGTAGTATAGACGTAGATGATATTATCATGACTCTTCTTTTTGTACCGCTAGGGATGCTTAACGTCACTTTGTCAATTGGCATTACCTACCTTCTATCCTAGTGAACAATGTTTCATTGATTGGGGGGGGGGGGACAAGATTCCTCTACCTCGCATTCTCTTTCTTTCCCGTGAATTAAAACCACACAATGATTTTCAGTCTAACTAAGCTACCTAAACCACTTCCAAAAAAGTCTCCTTTCTTTATGTATTTTGACCGCGACCTGAGTTTTCTTTTACATGTACACCTGCTTTTTCAAAAGGCTTTTCATCTGCACTTGTCAGTCAAAACTCGAAGCAGCCTGAGTTTTATTGCAACTATTATGCGTCAAAGAGTCGCCCTACCGAACCCCACAAAAACTAACTGATGAAATACAAATACTTGGAACTGTTTTCCCTACATATTTAGATAACATTGCAAATGGAAAAACAGCTCGGATCAGGTCTCTGTACGTTTATCAGTTTAGGATACCCTGAAATTTGTTTCTATCTCTAAACCTGAACTTGCATTTTTCAACAAAGTTGTTGAACTTGGCACAGGTCATCTTTGAATGTCCCACAGCTGAAGTTTACTCATGTTCTATTTGTAATTTTCATTGCTCATGACAGATCCTCAGGCGGAAAAAATATGCACTTTCTTCCTCTAGTAGATTTTTAGGCATTTTCTCAAATTTCTGAGAAACTGATTGCCTTTCATCGCTAGTGTATAAAGACTGCAATTCTATGCTCTAAGGTCTGATGGGGCTTTAAGCGTAAATAAAGTGTGGGCTATAATGAAGAAACGTGCAAATAGAGAAAAACTACAAACATGTATATGTAGTACAAGACTAATATCTTTAAACATGAATACCAATTATATGGATAAAGAAATTGAAGAAAATTTATGATAAAGTAAAATATCAATTGTTTAGTGTCACATACAACTTCGAGGAACAATCTTTTTCCTTCTGCATACAACTTATCATTGAACAAAATGTGACTAACAGCTAAATACTTCATTAGACACTTTCTTTTTTATGATGGTGTGTCCGGGCAGCTTACGCGCACCTCGACTATTCCACCGAGGCTTAGATAATCAAGATTTTTTGTTCAAAGATCTGGTTTGAAAGTAATTAATTGGTTCTGAAGAAGTTATTGAAGTTTTGGAAAGCTTAACATGCATGTTTGTAGCAAGTCTTTTTTGAAATTTCTGATTTATGCTCTTTTTATGGTATATAAAGTATGATTAATCTTTTACTTCTGTGATTGATGTTCCAAATGAAACAGATTTTTCCTTTTCAGGAACTTTTTATGAAAAAAAAGAAAACACAATATTTAAGGTAAACATCAGTTTCTGATGGAGAGAATACATCTAGTTGAGCTCTACATCCCAAAGGAAGAACAGTTCCAAGGCTTCTTTCATCCATCCATTTTGGCACAGCTTTCTTGCTTCGCCAACCTTCATCTGCAATTGGTTTTTACCTGTCAGCAAAGGCGAAGATGTGATTTCATTTCATAAGACTACTATTCTGGTCTAAGAGAGGTGTCACGTCACCTTTACTAATAAGACTAGCATATAGTATAGATATATGTAGATTTAAAAAGAATGGATTATTGCATACCCAAGTAAGTTCTCTCGCGGATCTCTTTCTCAGGCCAAGAGTCCAGTTGTTCTGCTACAAACAAAGGAAACATATGCTCTTCATAGGCAATGCCACCGGCTTTAGAGCAAAGGGCTTCCAAACTTGCAACATACTTTCATTAGAGTGTGACCTTTGTTTCTAATGTTACTATAGTATGCGACAGCAGCAACTGGATTCATCGGTCACGGAGTCATGGTGTTCACTATTATCAGATCTGCTACTCCTTATTCCAATGGAATGTTCTGTTGGTTCATTGTTATTTTCCCTCATTTATGACAAGGCCTCATCCTCAGCTTCTTCTTTATACAACAAACGAAGTCCATACTCCTTCATTTCTCCAGAAAAAGATATCCTAATAATCTCATAGTCATTTGGTGTTTTGCCATTTGCCTTAAATGTATCCCATAAGACAGCAAGAGGTACCAAGAAAAAATGAATTGGTGTATACCGTTCTGAATCGTCGGATGATTCTGTATCACGTTTTGATAAGGCAAGTTTCTGGGTCATGCACGACATCCCATCATCACATTCGGGAATCAATTGAGCTGTGGTGTCAATTAAGCTGCCACAGTAACATACAGCAAATCCCAAAAATTTATCAGGCATATATCAATTTTCAGGCAAATTGACCGATACACTACTATTCGTTCCCTGAAAGAGGAACCAACTTGGGATCTTCTTCTTAGGATTCCAAATGGTAAACACATTTTCGGACAAGGTATTTGAAGTAGAGATGTCATGCCTCAAGGAAGAGATATTATGAAACAGGGCAGGTGCAGACAAATTATATTTAGTATCATTGTGTGCATCATCCTCATCATCCTCATCATAAGGGAATATCGCCCTCTGTAGTTTCTTTCTCTTTGTTACTAAATCATGGATAAATTTCAAAGCCATATGACAATCTACATGCAATATATTTAATTCAGGGGGAAGTTCTGGTAGCTGTGTAAGCCTCTCGCAATTTGATAAGTTTAAGGATCGAAGAGCACCAAGTTGGGCTATGCTTCGAGGCAAATGCTCAAAATTATTTCTACTGAGATCCAACTCTTTCAAAGAGGATAAGGATCCAATATCTTCCGGAAGTCCTCCATCTATTAGATTGCACTCACTGAGATCCAAATCTTCCAATGACCGTAATCCTTCAGCCACCGGAGGGAACTCAAAGTACACTCCATCTTTGAAGCCTCCAAACTTCAAGATTTTAAGTTTGTTCAAGCGTACGATGGAAGACGGAGGTCGTGAAATTAGAGTACAGCGGGCATAAAGCTCCTCCAAGTTGTCTAAATCCCCTATCTCTTGTGGCAAGCTTTCCAATTTTTGGCAACCCCACACATTTAGACTAACCAAACTTTTCAATCTACAGATGCTGCTTGGAAGAGCAACAAGGTTTTTCATAAAGCTCAAATGTAGGTCGGTAGTATGAGTTTGGTACTGAAAATATGAGGATGGTAGTTCCCTTATCCCAGAGCCTAGCATGTGAATCTGTATCTCCGGCTTCATTCTCCCGTGGATTTCTGGAAATTTCTCTAAACTAGAGCAATATCCTAAACTGAGAGATTCAAGAGATTCCACGTTAACACATGGAAACCTCTTAAGGCTTTTACAATAACTCAAACATAACTGAATGAGTTTTCTGCAACATCCCATGGAATGGTGAACCTCTTCAAGATTACTACATTTATAAAAATTTGCATACTCCAAATTTGGCATCCCCGTGAAATCTGGTGTTTGCATTAGTCTTGTAGACATCATGAGATCTATCCTCCGTAGAGACGGCAAATCCTGTTCAGAACACAGACAGAATGAGAAAAAAGAAAGAACTTATGTTCTGCGGGATTCCAATAATAAAATATTTGGTTAGTGGGGCTATCTATAAATTTAGAAACTGTTTTATTTTTTCATTTGTATTTGTGGGAATCAAATGACCTCTGTTTTCTTGATTTCTTGATTACTTGTTGCTAGCGTTCCTAAAAAGTACTTATTACTCCCTCGACAACAAATATAGCATTTGAATTATGAGGTCCAACGAATTATTTCGTGTGAAATTAGAAGTTTATTTATTATACATGAAAAATTACATATTCAGAAACTAAATAAAAGTATTTTATAAATAAAAAATATTGTTAAATTTAATTAAAATGATTGAAAAAAAACTGTAGCAAAGAGAAAAGTGTTTGATTCTTTAAAAATGTGTAATATAAAATGGGAAAACCCAAATTTTAAATCCGGAAGCAATGTATGAAAGCATATAGGTCATTCGAGAAAATAGTTGTACAGAATAAACTTCTTGCGTTTTACTAATAATTATTCCTTCCGAGTTCCGTCCCACTACATAAAATCTAGGATGAAATTCATATGAATCTAATCTTATTATGAGAAATAATTGAATGAGTTTTTAAGTTGAGCTTCTTAGTTAAAATGATAATGGGGTGATTTAAAGAAAAAAGACAGAGAGATTTTACATCAATACTGAGAGAACAACCCCAAATAATATAAATTACAATAATATTTTTGAGATGGAAATATATTAATTTAAGCTTGGGGAATTAATAACTTTTATTCATTTAAAGCCATGCATCGTAATTCAAGCAAAAATAGAAAGTACCTCAAATAATACGTGACAAAAGCAATAATATTTCACTAAATTAAAAGACACAAGATAGTTAGAAAGAAAAATAAAACTCAACTATTGTACCTTTGTTCCCGTCCATAAATAACATAGTGAACTGGATGTAAGTGCAAGGTGAACAAGCTTTTTGGGTTCAAATTTAGCTGGCAATGACTCCCAAGGATAGCCACCAAAGACAAACCAACGCAAGCTGTTGGGCAGATACTCAATGGAGCCATCAAAGGACCACAACCTCATTATGGTTAATATCCTAAGCTTTTTCATATTTTTCATGGCCTCATTGCCTAAGTGTAGTGTACGAATTGTATCCCAATTCATGGCCTCACAAATCCAAATTGCTTCCACTGCCATGGTCCCCTGGTAAGAAGATCATTAGGAAATAATGATGTTACTTTAGAGAAATACTTTTTGCAATTAATTCTATAGTTCTATTTTCTAATATTACATTTTTCTTATAAGTTCATTAGAGTCAAGTTTTTAAGCTTTTCATGTTGCGATAAAAATAAACTGTAATTGAAACAATACCAATAAATTGTAGTGACTTTAAAAAAAAATGGTAAAGTGAATCTCTACTTGAGTTATTATGTAATAAAATGTCATAAAGTTTCAAGTTAATCCAAAGCATAAAATTGGATCAAACAGATTAAGTGGCTACTGGGTAGACTAATCAATCGCTAAAAAATATTAGAAAAACGAATTAGGCAACGTAAATTAAAGATGCTACTTAATGAATTAGGCAATTAATGTCTTTTTTTAAACTAATTAGGCAATTAATATTACTTTTGCTTCTCCTACTAACTAAAGTAAACAACTGAAATTACGTACCTGCAAGAGTATGAAGCAAGATGAATAAATAATTGGAATTGACTGCCCTATATGTCTTTGGAATATGAAAACTAGTAATCAAATACTCTTGCATTGTTTAGCTTACTAACCGTATTATTGATCATCACGTCTTCAAAATCCTTTGCGAGCCATAGTCTGCTGCGTTCTCCCGGATCCTTTGAAAAGTTCACTATATATCTACCCATTTCTTGTATTAGGTCATGCATATCAATTTTACCGTCTTCAGTGACGAACACAAGAGATTTTTCAATTAGGACATCCAATCCATAGTCAGCTCCAAAATGACAACTTTCGAGAACTTGCATGATGTAATCTTTTTCTTCCCCGCATAAGAAGCATGCTATATCCAGAAAAATCTCTTGTTGCATGGACTCTAATTCATCATAACTAATTTTGAGCTTTTCAACAACTTTTGAATTAGGATTATTTTTCATTTGCTCTATAGCACTTTTCCACACAGTTATATCCCTCTTATATAAGGAAGAACCCCATACTTTGAGGGCTAAAGGAAGGCCTTTAGCATGATTTATTACCTCAAATGAAAGCTCCTTAAAACACTCATCTGGAACATCTTTTTTGAAAGCATGTTGATAAAACAATTGAATGGATTCATGATTAGGTAGTGCAGTCACTTCATATATTATATCATTCTTCCCAATCAAATGCTTGTCTCTAGTTGTTACAATAACTCTACTGCCATTACCAAACCAATCAAGATCTCCTGCTAAATACTCCAAATAATGATCTTTATCATCTATGTCATCAAGCACAATTAGAACCTTCTTAGAACGAAGTCTACTAGCCATTTGGTGCTTTCCGTCGTCCTCATCATTGTAATTAGCATTTTCCCTTAAAAGTTCAGAGAGAAGGGTATTTTGAAGAGAATGTATTCCATGTTTGTTTTCTTTAATATCCTTAAGGAAACAAGCACCATCAAATTGATAGGAACTATCCCTTCTTCCTAAAAGAGTATCAAACATAGCTCTAGCTATTGTCGTTTTACCCACTCTCCCATGCCCCAGATCCCCACAATCCGAACATCATTGATTCCTATCGCTAGCAAGGATTCTATTTCCTCTAAATGGGTATCTATTCCAACAATGTTATGCAAATAAGATAAAGAAATCTTGCATAATTTGGAGGAGATTTGGTCAACAATCTGTCGAATACAGTCTGCTTCAATCCTAAAAAAAAAAGATTGCCGATATATACAGGTAAATAAGTCAAGAATTACAAGAGGTATTTCACAATGTAGAGTGCAGAATTATGATAAAAAGGACTGTGCACATAAATCAATCTCCCGAATTATCAATCAAAATATTATCTACGTAATAATGTCATTGAGTAATTAAATTGATAGGAACTATCCGTTCTTACTGATAAAAACATTAGTAATCAACCATTATTCTTTTTTCACGAAATATAAAATAAAAATAGTTACAATCAATGAAATTAGATTGTGCATGCAGTACTTTTAACAAAACAAAATGATTAAGTTTCCACCTTTTAATTTTTCTTTTTGTAAATATGATATATTTATTTAGTTAGAATTTGGACATAGATTTAGTTGAAATTTAAAAAATGAGTTTTTGAAAAATAATTTTTAGAAGTTGAAGTTGTTTGGACATGCATTTTATTTGGAGAAAAAAACTTGAAATTTTGTGTGTGGAAGAGAAAAATTCACCAAAAAATGTCCTAAACCAGTTTTGGGAACTTGAAAAAAAAAAATTAAATTTGTTTCAAAAACTGTCATGTTCCATGAAATAAATAGTGTTTCCAAAAAAAAAAAATTAAAAATAGCCAAAATCTATGGCCAAACGGGAGTTTAATGTCGATTCCGTTTAACTCATTTTGGAGGTATAGATTCTTTGTTCTATAGTAGAATATGTATTAGTCTTCACATAATCATCCAAAACTGAATGGAAATTACTCCATTTTTATGAGCAATTATGTATTTTTAACTCACTTGTCACGAATATCACAGCCTTTGAGATTGGCCGCTGCAGTTAAAGCAATCCTCCATCTTTGCATTCCCTCGATATTATCCTTGTACTTTGTTTCATGTTTGGAAAATGCTTCGGCAAAACTCTCCCTCTGGTACCGAACATGTGATGGATCCACATCATAGAAGACCGGTATGACAGTTTGTCCAAATTGAGTCTTGCAATCCATGATTTTCACTAGTTCATTCAAGCACCACCTCGATGTTGCATAATTCTTTGAGAAAATGATGACTGCACATTGAGACTCCTCGATAGCTTTACAGAGTTCATCTGGGATGGATGCGCCATGCTCTAGACTTTTATCATCTTGAAAGGTTTTTATTCCCCTCATATTCAAGTTTTCGCCCAGGTGACTCGTAAATGATTTCCGTGTATCTACACCTCTAAAACTTAGAAAAACATCGTAGTTCCATCGAGAAAACTGTGAAGTACTCGTAAAAGCAGAAGATGATGCCATTGATTCAATGAATTTTCTGAAAAGAAAAGAAAACTTATACGTGGATAAATTGTAGTTGTGATGCCTTTCTCGCATTTGAGAACTTCGCAAATGCGAAGCTCCCGTCGCAATTACGACATCTGCAACTATTCAAAATGAAATTGGACGGTATTTTCACCATTTTTTTAATATCTCTCAAATCCTAAAACTCTAGAGACGATTCTCCCAAGACCAAATCTTTTCCAAACCTTCGATAAATGATCCTAATCCACTTTCTTTCCCTTTCCTATCACATTTCATGAATTTTCAACCAAAAATCTAAGATTTCTATGGTAAAAATTGGGGGTTTGGGTAGAATTAGAAATTTTTATAAATTGGGGATTTAGATCTCAATTTGAGAATTTCAAAACCAATTGTATATCCGGGCTCGGGGGTGAATGGGTAATTGGATTTTTGTCCGAATTTCGAATTTGGACTAAGCGGGCCCGGGGTCGGGTTTTTGACTTTTTGGGGAAAATATTAAAAAAATTATGATTATGTATTGGAATTGTTTTCTTTAGCGTTTATTGATGTTATTTAATTAATTATGGCTAGATACGAGTGAATTGGTGGTGGAATCGAGAGGTAAAACAGTGATTGAGTGTTGAATTACCCGTGAGCTTGAGATAAGTGTTTGGTCTAACCTTGACTTAAGGGACTAGGGATCCCCGATTTATGTGCTAAGCAAAATTTTATGTGAGTGGCGTATAGGTGTGATGACGAGTACCTATGCGCCACCAAATTATCAGTTTTGCTTGTTCCCTTCCCCGTCTCCCTTTATATTGCTATCATGCTTTAATTGCTACTTGCTCCTAAATGTTTCCATGTCTAATTGCTTCATATTAACTGTTGTTCTCATTATTGAAGTATTAATTACTCCATGGTTTCGTTTCATTAGCACTTTAGTTTATATTGTCTTATTGGTGCCTTATGGTGTATCTTGGTTGGTCTCGCTGAGTAGTTTTCAATGGTGAAGTTTCATAATCGTAGTGATATTACATTGTGTGGATTAAAGTGTAGGCAATATGTGGAATTTGAGTTAGCTGGTGAAACACCTTGTCTTTATTCTTTGTCATTGGTTTTGATAAATAAATATATATTGGGATCGGGTTGCACGCCGCTACAAGAAGAATAAGGGAGAAATGTGATTGTCTGGTGGGATCGGGTTGCACGCCGCAACAAAGAATAATAAGGGTGGACATGTGGGATCGGGTTGCGCGCCGCAACATGAGGAATAAGGGTGATATGTGTTGAGGAGTAATAAGGGAGGACAAGTGGGATCGGGTTGCGCGCCGCAACAAGGAGGAATAAGGGAGAATATTGATATTGTTATCGTTCATATGGTGGGATTGGGATGAACGCCGTATCAGTTATTATTTTTTTTGCATTCATTTTTGTTGAAGTTTATTATTAAGATGTTGAAATTGTCTAAGGATTGGCTATAGCTGAATACTAGTAGAATGGCTGGGTTCTGTGTTTCTTTAATGCAAGTTTCGGTTATTTTTTTTCATCTTTTCTGTTTATTATAAACTGTTGTAGGTTATATATATATATATATATATATATATATATATATATATATATATATATATATATATGCCACGCCATAGCCTTGTCATTACTTCGTCGAGGTTAGGCTCAACACTTACTAGTACATGGGGTCGGTTGTACTGATACTATATTCTACGCTTCCTGTGCAGACTACAGAGCTAGTGATTGACCAGAGTTCGAGGTTGCTACCTTCAGTCCATAGGAGACCCAAAGTAGTACTGCAGACGTCCGCAGGCTCTGACGTCTCCTTCTATCCTATCTTATTTATGTTTTATCTATTTCCAAGACAGATATAAACTTTTGTTCAGACAATTATTTGTAGTATTCGTAGACTGTCCGTGGGTTGTGACACCAGTTCTGGGTAGAATTTATTACGGTTTTGTTATTTGCTCAAAGATAATCTTTTAAATTGTGTTCTTCCGCATTTAATTTCCGCTAATTCACTGTTGTTAAGTTTTAAATTGCTAAATGATAAAATAAAAAGGGTAAAATATTCTGAAACGTTGGCTTGCCTAGTGAGTATAATGTTAGATGCCATCACGCTCCCGACAGTAGAAAATTCGGATCGTGACAGCAACCCGATCCCACAAGACAATCACATTTCACCCTTATTCCTCCTCAATATATCACCCTTATTCTTCCTGTTGTGGCGTGCAACCCGATCATACTATATTAGTACCAAACTTCACAGATAAGGTATAATATCATAACGAACCTGTACCGGGCTCCGAAACCAAAATACGGACCCGGTACTGACAAGATCAAATATTAACCAAATTCTTAAAACCATTATAATTTCAGTCTCACAATTTTCATCAAAAATTCATTTCTTGGGTTAGGGACCTCGGAATTGGACTTCGAGCACACGCCCAGTAGGGATGGCAATGGGGCGGGGCGGGTGCGGGGCGGGCCAGGTTTTTTTTAACGCGGGGCGGGGCGGGTTTATTCTTAT
>MU714529.1:38434-84197 GCA_026770625.1 Nicotiana glauca
AAAAAAAAAAAAAATATGTAACTGATAATTTATCGTATGCCAATATTTTATAAAATAAAATAAAAGCATTAAATTTATTCTAAAAATGATGTTCGATTTGAGATCGAGAATTATAAAGTTTAACTTTCAGGCTCCAAACTCCTTTCATTTTTTTCTAAAATGAAAAATATATATATGTGAGTCAATTTGAATTTTTGTTTTTGAAAGAGTCTAACGTAAACCAAAAATCTATCATCATTAAGAAGAAGCTTCACAATAACTTCCTACCACATTAAATATTACAGTATGTACTATTAGTTGACTAGGTCATATTCCAATAATCTTATGGAGTAGAACATTAAAAAGAAGCTTCATAAAAAACTCCTCCACTATTTAATTACTTTCTATAAAATAATAGAAAGAGAGGGACGTTTGTGTTTTTGCTTTGGAGCAATAATTCAATTCAACTGGGAATGATAGACTCTTTCTTTGTAGCTTCATCCAATTTGAAGGAATTTCCTACTTTCTTCTATTAAAGTTCAAAGAAAACCCCAGTACCAATAATTCCTTCTATAGCATTAACTCTTATTTCTTCTAACCTATATATAACTTTGTTGAAAATATCATTTATTATTTTCTTACCACAACCACAATTTCTTTACATACAGTTTTCTTACTCTTTTCAGAGACTTAACACTGAGTCCATGGCATCTTCTTCTTCTTCTTCTAGATGGAGCTATGATGTTTTCCTAAGTTTTAGAGGTGAAGATACTCGGAAAACATTTACAAGTCACTTATACGAAGTCTTGAATGATAGGGGAATAAAAACCTTTCAAGATGATAAAAGGCTAGAGTACGGTGCAACCATCCCAGAAGAACTATGTAAAGCTATAGAAGAGTCTCAATTTGCCATCGTCATTTTCTCAAAGAATTATGCAACATCGAGGTGGTGTTTGAATGAACTAGTGGAGATCATGGAATGCAAGACTCAATTTAGACAAACTGTTATACCGATATTCTATGATGTGGATCCATCACATGTTCGGAACCAAAAGGAGAGCTTTGCAAAAGCCTTTGAAGAACATGAAACAAAGTATAAGGATGATGTTGAGGGAATAAAAAGATGGAGGATTGCTTTAAATGCAGCGGCCAATCTCAAAGGCTCATGTGATAATCATGAAAAGTGAGTTAAAAACACATAAGCTGAATACTTTGCATTCAAATGAGTAAACATAATCTAAAATATATATTTCAAATTTTCTGAATAAGTAATGATGTTAATTATATATATATATATGTTTCTATCAATTTAATTACAAACTCAATAACATTCTTACGTAGATAAAATCTTAATTAGTTCTTCAAAGAGTTTGATTTATGTGCACACTCCTTGTATATATCACAATCTTCTTACTTTTGTATAGGACTGATGCAGACTGTATTCGTCAAATTGTTGACCAAATCTCATCCAAATTATGCAAGATTTCTTTATCTTATCTGCAAAACATTGTTGGAATAGATACTCATTTAGAGGAAATAGAATCCTTACTAGAGATAGGAATCAATGATGTTCGGATTATGGGAATATGGGGTATGGGTGGAGTCGGTAAAACGACAATAGCAAGAGCTATGTTTGATACTCTCTTAGTAAGAAGGGATCGTTCCTATCAATTTGATGGTGCTTGTTTCCTTGAGGATATTAAAGAAAACAAAGGTAGAATACATTCTCTCCAAAACACTCTTCTCTCTAAACTGTTAAGGGAAAAAGCTCAGTACAATAATAAGGAGGACGGAAAGCACCAAATGGCTAGTAGATTGCGTTCTAAGAAGGTCCTAATTGTGCTTGATGACATAGATGATAAAGATCATTATTTGGAGTATTTAGCAGGTGATCTTGGTTGGTTTGGTAAGGGTAGTAGAGTTGTTCTAACAACTAGAAACAAGCATTTGATAGGGAAGAATTATGTAATTTATGAAGTGACTGGACTAGCTGACCGGGAAGCTATGCAATTGTTCAGTCAACATGCTTTTATAAAAGAAGATCCAGATGAGTGTTTTAAGGAGCTCTCATTGGAGGTAGTAAATTATGCTAAAGGCCTTCCTTTAGCCCTCAAAGTGTGGGGTTCTTTGTTGCATAACCTTGGCTTAACTGAATGGAAAAGTGCTATAGAGCACATGAAAATTAATTCTAATTCAGAAATTGTTGAAAAGCTCAAAATAAGTTATGATGGATTGGAGCCCATCCAACAAAAGATGTTTCTCGATATAGCATGCTTCTTTCGAGGGAGATCTAAAGGTTACGCCATGCAAATTCTTGAGAGTTGTCATTCTGGAGTTGAATATGTATTGCGTGTCTTAATTGACAAATCTCTTGTGTCCATCTCTGAAAAAGGTGAGATTCAAATGCATGACTTTATAGAAGATATGGGTAAATATATAGTGAATTTTCAAAAAGATCCCGGAGAACGCAGCAGACTATGGCTCGTCGAGGATTTCGAAGAAGTGATGATCAACAATACAGTAAGTAGGCTAAACAATGCAATAATATTTAATTTCTAATGTTTATATTCCAAAGACACATATATAGGGCAGTCGATTCCAATTTTTTGTTCATCGTGCTTCATACTCATGCAGGTGCGGCATTTTAGTTATTCCCTTTAGTTAGTAGGAGAAGCAAAAGTAATATTAATTGCCTAATTAGTAAAAAAAAAGACATTAATTGCCTAACTCGTTAAGTAGACTCTTTAATTTATATTGCCTAATTCGTTTTTCTTATATTTTTAAGCGATGGATTAGTCTAGTAGCCACTTAATCTGTTTGATCCAATGTCATTCTTTGGATTAACTTGAAATTTTACGACATTTTATTACATAATAACTCAATCAGAGATTCACTTTACCATTGTTTTTTAATGGAAAGTTACAATTTATTGGTACTGTTTCAATTACAATTACTTTCCAACATGAAAAGCTTATCGACTTGACTCTAATTAACTTCTAAGAAAAATCTAATAATAGAAAATAAAATTATATAATTAATTGCAAAAAGTATTTTTCTCAAGTAATATCAGTATTTCTTAAAAGGAATCTAATTAATATTGTATCTTACACTTTGGCATTGCAAGGAGTGAGAAAATAGTCATATTAGCAAGAGGATTTTATGCCACATTTGAAATTATACTTTGTAGACTCATGATCTTCTTACCAGGGAACCATGTCAATGGAAGCAATCTGGGTTTCTTCTTATTTGTGTACAGTACGCTTTAGCAATGAGGCCATGAAAAATATGAAAAAGCTGAGGATATTTAACATAGAGAGGTCGTTGACCGCTGATGCCATTGAGTATTTGCCCAATAGCTTGCGTTGTTTTGTCTGGTCTTACTATCCTTGGGAATCACTGCCAGAAAATTTTGAACCCAAAATGCTTGTTCACCTTGAACTCTGGAGCAGTTCACTGCGTTATTTATGGCTGGAAACAAAGGTACAATAATTTGAATTCCATTTGATTGCCATTTATTTTTCTCTCCAACTATCTTTGTCCTTTAATTTAGTGATAATGAACAAAGATTATTGCTTTTTATCACGTATTATTTGAGGTATTTTCTATTTTGTTACAATTATGATGCATGTCTTTAAACGAACAAAGGTTATTAATTCCATAAGCTCAAATAATTGTATTTCCGTCTCAAAAAAATTAATTTTTTGTTATTTGGGGTTGTTCTCAATATTATTGTAAGATCTTCATGTCTTTTTTCTCCAAATCTTCCCATCATCATTTTAACTGAGAAGCTCAATTTAAAAGCTCCTTCAATTATTTCTCATACTAAGATTAGATTCATATGAATAAAACAAAAGGAATTTATTGTGTACACAGTGGGACGGAAGGAATGCTTATTAATAAAATAAAAGGAATTTAACGGATACAACTATTTTCTCGAATGACATATACGCTTTCATACATTGCTTCTGGATTTAACATTTAGGTTTCCCCTTTTTATATTACACTTTTTTAAAGAGAGAAACATTTTTCTATTTGCTACAATTTTTTTCAATCATATTAAATTACAGGTAGCAAAGAATTTATTTATTATTTACTTTTATTTAGTTTCTTAACAAGTAATTTTCCATACATAAAAAATAAATTTCTAATTTCCCACAAAAATAATGTGTTGGCTCTCGTAACTCAAATGCTATAGTTAAAACAGAGGTCATAGATAGCCCCACTAACCAAATATTTTATTATTGGAATCTAGCGGAGCAGCAAAATAGGTTCTTTCTTTTTTTCTCATTTTGTCTGTATTCTAAACAGCATTTGCGGTCTCTACGGAGGATAGATCTTAGCTTCTCCAAAAGCCTGATGCGAACACCAAATTTCACGGGGATGCCAAATTTGGAGTATTTGAATCTGAAGAAATGTAGTAATCTTGAAGAGGTTCACCGTTCTCTGGGATGTTGCAGCAAACTCATTCAGTTAAATTTGATGTATTGTGAAAGCCTTAAGAGGTTTCCATGTGTTAACATGGAATCTCTTAAATATTTGAGTGTAAGAGAGTGCTCTCGGTTAGAGAAATTTCCAGAATTCCTTGGAAGAATAAAGCCGGAGTTGGAGATTGGCATAAGAGAACTACCATCCTCTTATTATCAGTACCAAACTCATATTACCGAGCTAGATTTGAGCTATATGAAAAACCTTGTAGCTCTTCCAAGCAGCATCTGTAGGTTGAAAAGTTTGGTTAATCTAAATGTGTCTCATTGCTCAAAACTTGAAAGCTTGCCAGAAGAGATAGGGGGTTTAGAAAACTTGGAGGAGCTTGATGCCAGAGGTACTCTAATTTCACGACCTCCGTCTACCATCGTACGCTTGAACAAACTTAAAATCTTGAAGTTTGGAGAGAGAGATGGAGTGCACTTTGAGTTCCCTCCAGTAGTGGCTGAAGGATTAAGGTCATTGGTACATCTGAATCTCAGTGACTGCAATCTAATAGATGGAGGACTTCCGGAAGACATTGGATCCTTATCGTCTTTGAAAGAATTGTATCTCAATGGAAATAATTTTGAGCATTTGCCTCGAAGCATAGCCCAACTTGGTGCTCTTCGAATCTTGCACTTAAGAGATTGCAAGAGGCTTACACAGCTGCCAGAACTTCCACCAGAATTAAATGAATTGCATGTAGATTGTCATACGGCTATGAAAAGTATCCATGATTTTGTAACAAAGAGAAAGAAACTACAGTGCGTGATATTCGAGTCATTTGATTATGAGGATGATGCGCACAATGATTATATATATAATTTGTTTGCACATGCCCTGTTCCAGAATATTTCTTCCTTGAGGCATGACATCTCTGCTTCAGATTCCTTGTCCGAAAATGTGTTTACCATTGTGCATCCAAAGAAGAAAATCCCGAGTTGGTTCCACCATCAGGGTTGGGATAGTAGTGTATCAGTCAATTTGCCTGAAAATTGGTATATACCTGATAAATTCTTGGGATTTGCTGTATGTTACAATGGCAGCTTAATTGACACCACAACTCAGTTGATTCCCGTATGTGATGACGAGATGACGTGCATCACCCATAAACTTGCCTTATCCAACCATTCAAAATGTGATACAGAATCATCTGGCAGTTCAAAGAGGGATTCAGAATTTGCTATTCATTTTATGTTGGTACCTCTTGCTGTCTTATGGGATACATCTGAGGCAAATGGAAAAACACCAAATGACTATGGGATTATTAGGCTATCTTTTACTGGAGAAATGAATAAGTATGGACTTCGTTTGTTGTATAAAGAAGAACCTGAGGATGAGGCCTTGTTACAAATGAGGTTAAATAACAATGAACCAACAGAATATTCCACTGGGATAAGGAGGACCCGATATAACAATGTTGAACACCATGACTCTGTGACCGATGAATCCAGTTGCTGCTGTCGCATACTCTAATAACATTAGAAACAAAGGTCACATTTTAATGAAAGTAAGTTACAAGTTTGGAAGCCCTTTGCTCTAAAGCCGGTGGCATTGCCTATGAAGATCATATGTTATACTTAATTTGTTTGTAGCAGAACAAGTAGACTCTTGTCTTGAGAAAGAGAATCGCGAGAGAACTTACTTGGGTATGCAATAATCTATTCTCTTTTAAATCTACATATATCTATTTACTGGTCTTATTAGTAAAGGTGACATGACGCCTCTCTCTTAGATCAGAATAGTAGTCTTGTGAAATGATATCACATCTTCGCCTTTGCTGACAGGTAAAAACCAATTGCAGATGAAAGTTCGCGAAGCAAGAAAGCTGTGCCAAAATGGATGGATGAAAGAAGCCTTGGAATTGTTCTTCCTTTGGGATGTAGAGCTCAACTAGATGTATTCTCTCCATCAGAAACTGATGTTCACCTTTTCACTTGCAAAATAATTGTCATTTTGGAAAAAACAGAAGTTTCTTACACACCACATAACTTTAAATATTTCTTGTCGTAATGATCATGCTCTAACTTTAGCAATACACTTATGCAGGGCCATTTTCATATCTGTTAAATGTGGATGTTCAGTTTAGTATATATACTATATAGAGGAGTAAAACTACATCTTAAATATTGTGTTTTCTTTTTTCATAAAAAGTTCCTGAAAAGGAAAAATCTGTTTCATTTGGAACTTCAATCCCAGAACTTTAATCATGCTATAATGATCCGATCTATGATAAAGATGACGCATATAATGATTCGATCTATGATTTGTTTGCACATACCCTATTTCAGAGTATCTCTTCCTTGCAAAATGACATTTCTGCTTCATATTCCTGTCACTAAGAGTATTTACCAGTGTGCATCCTGAAGGGAAGATCCCAAGTTGGTTACACCTTCAGGGAATTGATAGAAGTGTATCAGTCAATTTGCCTGAAAATTGGTATGTATGCGATAACTTCTTGGGGTTCGTTGTATGTTACTCTGGCAGCTTAATTGACACCACAGTTCACTTGATTCCCTTATGTAATGACGGGATGTCATGGATGACCCAGGAACTAGAATTATCCGGCCGTTCAGAATATGATGAGATATTGTTGATGAACGGGGAACTAGAATTATCCGACCATTCAGAACTTGATGCAGAATCTACTATTCATTTTCTCGTGGTACCTCTTGCTGGCTTATGGGATACATCTAAGGCAAATGGAAAAACACCAAATGACTATGGGCTTATTAGGCTATCTTTTTTCGGAGAAATGAAGAAGTTTGGATTCCGTTTGTTGTATAAAGATGAATCAACAGAACATCGCGTTGGGATAAAGAACAGATATGACAATGGTGAACACCATGACATCGTGACCGATGAAGCCAGCTGCTGTCGCATACTCTAATATCATTAGAAACAAAGGTCTGGTCTTATTAGTAAAGATGACGTGACATCTCTCTTTGACCAGAAGACAGCTAGTCGTGTGAAATGAAATCACATCTTCACCTTTGCTGACAAGTAGACTTTTAAAAACCAATTCTCGTGAAGCAAGAAAGCTGTGCCAAAACGGATGGATGAAAGAAGCCGTGGAACTAGTAGTAAGCCGCCTCATACCACACATCAAGCGGATCAAAGGGGAACTATTTCCTGGAATCAAACGTATCTCCAGCGGTCGAGCAACTATTTTTCCTTTGGGATGTAGAGCTCAAATACTTTCTCTGCCACTACCAAGTTCTACTGAAAAGCACAGGCTTAGAGATAAGTCTTTGAAAGATGCAGTGTCCCATTTCAATGCCTCTAATGTAATCCTTACTGGCAAAAGTTAATTACTTGATTTTAGTCGTTAATGTTAGTTGGAATAGCTAGTAGTAAATTTAATTGTAGAATATATGAGCTTAATGAAGTAATTGAGTCTTGCGTCACTTTGTGTCTTTGTGAGCCTAGTCCGGTAGGGTTTTATCTAAGATAGCTAGGGGTAATGTCGTTTCTTACTATTTTCTATTTTCAACGCAGGTTCCACTTACTAGCCATCGTTTTTGCTTTACATTTTTCTTCTGCATTTTATGTTCCTATTTTCCTATGATCTCCGTGATGAATCTAATATTCTCTCCTTTTGTTTTTTTATTATTTTGAGCCAAGGGTCTTTCGGAAACAACCTCTCTATCCCTTCGGGGTAGGGGTAAGGTCTGCGTACACACTATCCTCCCCAGACCCCACAGACCCACCTTATGGGATTTTACTTGGTTGTCGTTGTTGAAGTAGTGATCATATGTAAATAGTCCCTCAATCTAATGTTGGCCATTCACAATAGGCCCAATTCCATCTTGAAACCCTATTCAAGAAAGAAAAAAAATAATAAAAATGGTCCCTTAAGTACATACCTAGGAAGTATTGATCTTCTAAGTTTTTTAAAAGTGAATATTTTATATTTTCGTCAAATATTTAACAAATTATAGTGTGAAAAATGTGAAAAAAGACACCAGAACTAGATTTAATAGGAAATGTTACAAAACAAATATATATATATATATATATATATATATATATATATATATATATATATATATATATATAACTAGAAACACTCTGTCAAATTTGAGAAACTCAACACTACACCTGACACTAGCACTATATTAAAAATATCAAATATTACACCTTGAAAAGCTGCAACAGAATCCAAAAATAGACAAAAAGAATAGCAAAATCTGAAAAAATACAAATTCAAATATGAGTTCATATAAAATCATACATATGTTTTTTCACGGTTCCAATTAAATCTAACAATCAACGTTTGATCAAATATTTGACAAAGACCGAAATGCTTTCCTTTACGGGGTCCTATTATCCCCCTAAACTATTTTAGAGTAGAATTATTTTCACTCTAAAGGCTTATGTGGCAGTGTGTGTATTCCATTCTCTCAAAACGAGTGAGGAGCAGATTTTTTTAATTAAATATATATTTTCTAACCTTTTTCTTTTGGCGAAATACATAAACGGCCCCTCCAAGTTGTCCACAACGGTCATTTGAACACCTCAACAGACATATTTATCAATTAGACGCCTCAAGCTATATTTTAATGTGTCTCTTAAACCCTTCAAAGTGACATGGCACAATATGTGTACTACACTCGCCTTGCAGCAAGTGAAGCCTTTAAAAATTTTGTTTATGTTATGAAACAATAAAAGAAGAAGAAGAATATTGCTAAGAAAAGTAGGGAAAGAGAATTCTTATTGATTTTGGGATGAATTACAATGGAATAAAACCCTCTATTTATAGGGAGAGAGTGACTTAGACACCAAGTAATAAACCCTAGAATCTCTCTAAATATAAACATTCACCATAAATAGAATTCTATTTATAACACTCCCCTTTAAATGTCTATTCAACAATAATGTGCCTCGTTAAAACCTTAACTAAATAAAACCCAGTGGGCAAAAATTCTAGAGAAGGAAAAAGAGTACACATATCTAATAATACGTCTTTTGGTTGCCTCGTTAAAAAACTTACAAGGAAAACCCAGTGGGAGAAAATCTTGTAACGGAAAAAGAGTACAACGCATATTAACTCCCCCTGATGAGAGCATTAATCACATCCTTGAGCCTTCATATTCCAATCTTGTGCACCATCTTCAAGAGATCATTGGTAGAGATTTGATAAATAAATCAGTCATATTAGCTTGAATGAATATTTTGCACCTTGAAATCATCTGTCATGATAGATATATAATATCTTCACAAATATTGTGGATTGACTCTTCAATATCTCCATAGAGATATCATCGCTATCACATTATCATGCTTATAGTTATAGCAAGATACATTTGTGCATAAACTGCATTGAGGAAGTGGTACCTCAAGATCAAGAATTGTAGATGCTTCAAGCAACTTAAATCCTTCATGGATTGTCATATAAGTTAAGTCATATAAGCCATATAATAGACTTTAGATGCATATCAAGTTTTCATGTCATGCTAGACATATAAGATATCGAAAACTGATTGCACATACCATTGACTTTATACTTTCAAGTATTTGAACAACATGGACAAAATTATATGTCTTTCATATGAAACCAATTCTAGTCGAATTGTGTCTCTTCCATTTGGCCAATATTTTTGTGTCTATATTCAATAGACTTAAGATCCTCATCTATACTTAGCGCTATGATAGTTGTCGTCGACAAACATTGTATATCGGTTCCAATATTTTTTCATAAAAAGATAACATGGAGATCTTTTCATTCATATATTCAGGTACATGAATCTCTCATAAGTTTCTATGAAGTGTTATGTCATGTGATCTTCTAGATCACTTGCCTCCTTATTATGATCACTTTGATCATTTTCTCATCTTCTTTATCAAGGAGTTCTATTTGAAACCGATTTGTCTATACGCTTTAAGCGTACCACAGACTTTGTCCTTCTAGGAATTAATATGAGCATTTGTAATGAGAATATAGTTACTTTCTTTCGACCAGCAAATGCGTATGGCTTGCTTTGCAATATATTGCAAATGAATTATTCTTTTATGAACTTCAAGTTCATATTATCCTATTCGAGGATCTATATGTATAAATAATAATTCATTCCATGTAACTTTTTTCTCTTTGTATCTTGTCTCCCCCTCATGTTAGAAAAACTAACTTGTTTCCTCTACTTTGAGAACCCATCTTTGTGTGTTATGGTGTTAATCAATATACAAATGCCAACTGAATAAATTATCAATATTGATAAACTTCAAATTTACACCATGACGTGTGCAATTATCAATAAACTCCAAGTTTATTATGATATGAGTTTTTTATATCAATAAATATCCATTTTATTGTGGTATTCTTTTATTTGTGTAGTATAAACTGGAGAATAAAGCGGGTAACTTTTTACATACATATTACCCCGCTACAAGTTGTAGTAATAGAAGATATGAAATCTTTCCTTTATTGATAGTCTTAATATAACCAACCGCTTTCGCGAATACTTTAGAAACTCAATTAAGTTTTTTTGAGACTTACTACAACACAATAAATTGATATGATAATCAATTATATTCCTCCAAAATAATAATAATTGGCTCTTCTAGAGCTATCAATTAATTTGGTACTACCATATTCATCAATATCTATATGGTGAATATCTCTTTCAAAGAGAAAGCTATACCATTATGGTAATTGTCAAAATTATATGCAAGATCTGTTTCTTGCATCACGGTTGTCCTTTAATAATAATATTACCAGATTATTTTGGCGTACAATAGGTACATGACCAGTGATCATTCATGCCATAATGATGACATTATTTTCTTATTTCATCTCAAACCTTCCTCTAGAGGTGAGTGTGGTATATTCACTACCACTAGCACGTTCATATTCTTCCAAGAATGAATATGTATTCATAAATTAGATGTTGTCACATTCACATCATGAATGGACTATAATCATCTATATGTGCTTTACAAAATCTCATGTCAAATCGATGACAAATATTACTTTCATAAAGTGAAAAATTATTTTGAGAATCCTTATTATTCTCATTATCACAATGATGACGATTATAATTTCGTCTATTGTCACGTCCACATCCATTGATACATTCACGGTAATAATTTTGTCTTCTTTCAGACTTATCACATACTGCTATCACATTCTCTAAAGGGAATGAGAATGGAGCAAATTCAATGGGACGGATTTTCAATTCTTTGCCCAAAATCATACATGAATTTAATCATGGCAAGCCATAGAAATTTTACCACTTCATGTGGGTGTAATTTCTTACAAACTCCATTAGAATTATAATCAAACTTTATTGTCTATGCTTGTATATAAAATCAAATTATAGAATTTCAAGAATTTGAAAGAGAAAAGTAAAATACTTACCTTAAATTCAGAATTTAATCATGAAGGAAGTTCATGGAACAATTAATAATTATTACGCTCAATCCCAAAGTTTCTACTCAATTGGTTAGAGTCTCGTGTTGATAACGTGTTATGAAACAATAAAAGAAGAAGAAGAGTATTTCTAAGAAAAGTAGGGATAGAGAATTCTTATTGATTTTGGGATGAATTACAATGGAATTAAACCATCTATTTATAGGGAGAGAGTGACTTAGCCACCAAGTAATAAACCCTAGAATCTCTCTAAATATAAACATTCACCACAAATAAAATTCTATTTATAACAGTTTATTTCTTTTCTTTTTTTAATTTAACTGGTGGAGCTCACTTATCCCCTTCTTCTCCAAAATTTTCTTCCACTATCTTCTCCACCTTAACCCACTAATCTCAACACCACACTTCACTATTAAAAGGAAGTCTCAGCATAATAATCTAAAATATTTAAAAAAACATATTTAATTATGGTTTTTTAAAAAAATTCTTGTGACTCTCCAAATCTTGAAACACTTGTTTAAGTTACCGTGAGATTATAACAGAGTAGTGCACCTACAGGAATCAAGTTAAAAATTGCAGTTGATGTTCTTCCTTGATCCATTTTTTTGTTTTGGTTTCTAACGTTTCACATAAATACTTAAAATGCAAATAAGAGAGTAAGAAGTGAGTAGCTGATTCCTGGCTCGAAAATCATCCACTACTCCCGTCAAAGTCGGTCACCCCCATTACCGACCATCATTCACGGCAGCTTGATCTACGCTCCTTCAACAACTACCGACAATAATACCTTCCTTTCAATTGAAACACATAAACAACAACCAATTACTTGAATCGGCCAAACAATAATTTTTAAGGAAAAAATTACACACAAAAAGAAAATTGTTATGAAATAATAAAAGAAGAATAAGAGTATTGCAGAGAAAAGTAGGGAGAGGGAATTTTTATTAATTTTGGGATGAATTACAATAGAATAGAACCCTTTATTTATAGGGAGATAGTGACTTAGACACCAAGTAGTAAACCCTAGAATCTCTCTAGATATAGACATTCACCATAAATAGAATTCTATTTATAACACTCTCCCTTGAATGTCTATTCAATAGATAATGTGCCTCGTTAAAACTTTAAATAAATAAAACCCAGTGGAAAAAAAATTCTAGAGAAGAAAAAAGAGTACACATATCTAATAATACGCCTTTTGGTTGCCTCGTTAAAATCCTTGCAAGAAAAACCTAGTGGGACAAAATCTTATAAGGAAAAAAGAGTGCAACGTGCATTAACTCCCCCTGATGAGAGCATCAATTCACATATTCAAGCATTTGCATTCCAATCTTGTGCACCATCTTCAAAGGATCTTTGGTAGAGATTTGGTAACAAATCAGCCATATTAACTTGAATAAATATATTGCACCTTGAAATCATCATACTTGATAGATATATAATATCTTCATAAAATGCCGTGGAATGACCTTTTCAATATCTCCATAGAGATTCTCGCTATCATATTATCATGCTTATAGTTATAGCAAGATACATATGTCCACAAATTACACTGAGGAAGTGGTACTTCAAGATCAAGAATTGTATATGCTTTAAGCAGCTTAAATCCTTCATGGATTATCATATAAGTTAAGTCATATAAGCCATATAATAGACTTTAGATGCATATCAAGTTTTCATGTCATGCTAGAAAAATAAGATATCAAAAACTGATTGCACATACCATTAACTTTATACTTTCAAGTGTTTGAACTACATGTCCAAAACTACATGTCTTTCATATTAAACCAATTCTATTTGAATTGCGTAGCGTCTATTTGGCCAATATATTGTGTCTGTCTCGATAGCCTTAAGATCCTCATCTATACTTAGCGCTATGATAGATGTCGTCGACGAACATTTTATATCGGTTCCAATAATTTTTTATAAAGACATAACATAGAGATCTATTCATTCATATATCCTGGTACCTGAATCTCTCCTGAGATTTTATGAAGTGTTATGTCATGTGATCTTCTAGATCACTTGCCTCCTTATTATGATCAGTTTGATCATTTGCTCATCTTCTTTATCAAAAAGTTTTATTTGAAACTGATTTGTCTATATGCATTAAGCAATGTGAGCACGTGATTTTTGCCCAATATATGAATTATTCCCAAAAATTCAAACAAACTGATTTTTCTTTATTTTTATAATTTTTGTGAATTTTATGGCATTTCTGTTAATTATTTGCATTTTATTTGTGCATTTTAATTCATATGAAAATACAAAAATATGCATGTACATTTAAGGTTTAATTTCATATTTTAGGATTAATTTGTGGTTAAATTGTTTGCAAAACAAAATATAAAGAAAATGACAAAAATAGTTCTTTGCATTTTTACTTTCAATTTTTAAAATTTATCTTAAGTTTAGGTTTAAAATTAGAAATTAGTGAAATAATATAATTTTAGAGTCAAGTTGGTATTTGACTTTTTATTTGTCATTTCAAAAAAAATCAAAATATATATATATGTACAAATAATAAATAAGAAATAAGAAAAAGAAAACAAATTGAATAAATAAAAAATTAAAAGAAAAGAGGGCTGCTGAATTGGGCTCAAAATAGAAATCACCCGCCCAGGCCCAAATTAAATCATCCCCAGTCTGGCTCAAAATACCCAAACCCGGCCTACCCTTCATCAACCAAAAACGACGTCGTTTCGTCGTCATTCAATCTGGTCCATCCGTCCATTCCAATCCAACGGCCTGTATTCATTCAAGCCCTTTTAATAAAAATGTCTGAAAATTAGCCCCAAACCCTAAAACATTTTATCCCTTCCTTGTACCCTCACCTCATCCCCTGTAACGACGTCATAGCCACTACGTCTCCACCGTCCTTCACCCTAACGCCGCCAGCCGGAAATCGTCGCCGGCGGCGGCGATGCTCAGATGAACCCAGAAAATACACCCTAGGGGCTCCTCCTCTTCTTCTTTCCGAATCTGCCCTTAGTTTTCCTCAAATCCTAGCCATCTGTCTCGAATCTTAGATCTAAAGTCCGGCCAAAAACCCCAGTTCGTCTAAACTTTCCCAAATTCACACCCTACAATCCCTGGACCTCCCTCACCCCTAATCCTTAACCAAATCCCTTCAAACCCCGTTGAAACTGGACGAATTTTGAATCTAGGGTTCACGCATTTCTGGTTATTTTGATTGATTTTTCAAATCGAGTAAACTCAGATTAATATTATAGGTCTATTTCCTATGAAATGGACGTATAATATTAATTTGAAGTTGATTTCCAGAAGTTGTTATGAAGGCTCGAATTCAGTAAGTTTTCTTCATTTTTTCCTTTTAGTTCTTTCAATGCCATTGTTGGTTTCTACCTTGACTGGATTTGTTGTCTCTGTTCCATTGTTGATTTTCAGTGATGTTGATTTGGTTTCGATTGTTAAATTGTCCCCGAGTTATGGTAATTTTGATATTTGGTTTTTATGGATTCAAAGGGTAGTGTAGTTAGATTTTATCATAATTTAATTAAAGTTTAGCAATTCTGATAAATGTGTTATTTGGCAAATTGATTTCGTTCCATGATAAATTTTAGTTGTAAATCTGTTTGGAGTAGTGTTTGATTCTTGTTTGATTAATTCAATATTTTTTTTAGCTTAATTTTAGTTGCTCTTTCAATTTAGTATTCAGTAGCAATTCAATTAGGTTTAATTGACTAATCAAAGATGGACTTAACTAGGGATAAGGGGATGGTTTAGTTAACTGAAGTTAGTAATTTCAGGTAGAAAATAAGGGTAGTTTGGGCATAGGAAAGGGTAGTTTTATTAAGATTGGTAAATTCAAAGCAAAGGCAAGGGTAGTATAGGCATTGCATAAGTAAAGGAATACTCTAGAACCTTCTAGATAGGGGTACAAGTAGAATTTCAGTAATTTTAGTGGTAGTAACTTGAGTGACAAGTCAGGAAATGAGGGGTAGATAGATAAAAACTGAAAGAATTAAAAGGGGACTAGGGGTGTAAATGTAAATCTGAAGTTTCTCCCTTACCTTGCCTATAAAAGGCAGTCATCTCTGCCTTGTGAAAGAAGTTTTTTCAGCCTCCAAAATTCCCACCAAAAGCTCTCTCTAAATTTCAGATCTAGTTTTGAAATTCAAACATTCAAAAATCCAAAAATAATAGAAAATCTAATAGAAAAAAAAACAGTAATGTTCCATTGATTCCTGAAGTTTTAATCTCAAGTTCCGTGGTTGATTAGTTTTTTTCTTAACTCACATTCTAAAAGCTGAAGTTCAGAGGTCATTTCAAGTAATTTTGAGTCTAAGTAAGTTGGTGTTTGGTTGAGTTTTGCTCTACTGGAGTTTCATAACTATTTTGGACTAATTTCGAATGAATTTGGGTTTTAGCAAGTGTGTTGTGGTGTATTTTGAATTGCTGAAAGTTCAAGAGTGTGCTAGTTTAGATTTGAGTCGATTTAGTGTCGTCCTGGGTTGCCATTTGGTTCCTGCCTGATTAAAGTTGAAAGTTATTGTTGTTGCTGTGTTGTTTTCTGTCAAAATCCTTTGAAATTATTCCTGTATTCCTGGGCATTCTATTGGATCTTTGTTGTATTGCCACTGACTCATCCTCATCCTTCTGAAATTTTGTCCAGGTACACATTGGAACTTCTGCTGTAATTTCGAGTTCAAAACATGGAATAAAAATTGTCCTCCTGATGATCTGGTTTAGTCTTCTGTGTCTAATCAATACCTAGTTCATGTTAATTTCTGTTTTGTTAGAGAAAACTTGTAGATAAATCTAGAATGATGGACTAATGACCATTTACTTACTATGATATGGTATAATTTTGTTATTGTATAGTTTAATTGTTGAAATTCGAATGTTATTTGAAACCAAAATATTTTTGAGGCTTTTGTGTATTAACACTTGTATAAAACAAGCTGAAATGGGCCGTGTCTTAACAAAAAAGGGCCTTAGTTCAGTAAGGATCACAGTAGTTCGGCTTTAGAGTCCTAAAGCACTTTAGCATTTGACTTAAAAACTGTTAGTTTGTATTAATACAAATAATCAGGCTGCTTGTGTTAATAAGGCATTGTATCCATCTTACTTGTTCATTTAGAGATAGTTACTTTCATGTTATGTAGATAGATCATTTTCAATAAATGATTTGATCACTGTTTCATTAATTCTAGTAAGTGAACATTGTTTTTTTATTGGTCACAATTGATGAAAACATTTAGAGTAACTTGAACAAGCTTCAGTACATATCCAGTCAACTAATTGAAGTAAGATTGGGATTTGATTGGAAAATAAAGGCTGACAGCCTGCCCTTTGAGGCAATTTTTGGCCCGTTCACGTTGGGCCACTGGCCAGATGAAGACCTTGGGCCAAGGTGACTCGACAGCCCACAATTGGGCTAGTTTAAAGCCAAACGAGGATTGTGAGCCAAGTGAAAGTCTCGAAAATTTAAATAGAATGAACCTTACATAACAACTAATTAATTAAGTGTTCATTTGTTTATTTTTAGAGACAAAATTAAGTAGATAATCGAAGTTGCTCTTAGGTTAACTTTAAAATAAAAATGGGATGAGCCTCGCCAAATAAAAATACAAATTGCGGGGCCCTCAATAAATTCTATATAAAAATACTTAGAGTTCGGGAGGACCGTTTAGCGAATTTCACGGTCTTCCCCAAAGATAATAAATGCGTAGTTGCTTTAGGTGCGTATTTTAATAATGTTACCTTTCTAAATACAGGTGCACATTTATGTGATCCAAATCTAAATCTCAACGAAGTCAAAATGTATCAAAAACCACGGGTGCACTGGTGCGACGTGATTCGAGACGCATTTTCACAATGTTGCAATTCTTATTAAAAATAGAAATAAAAGCGGTTTACTAATAAATGACACATAAATTAAAACATGTTTTAAAATCAGATAAAATCAAATACAACAGTTGAGCGACCGTGCTAGAACCACGGAATTCGGGAATGCCTAACACCTTCTCCCGGGTTAACAGAATTCCTTACTCGGATTTCTGGTTCGCGGACTGTTAACAGAGTCATAATTTCCTCGGTTCGGGATTCAACCGGTGACTTGGGACACCATTAATCTCCCAAGTGGCGACTCTGAATTAATAATAATAAGTGGAAAAACTCCTTTACGCCCTTGCGGGTGTAGTAGAAAAAGGAGGTATGACAGCTCTGGCAACTCTGCTGGGGATTCAAACCCAGAACTTTGGTTCAGGGTTTAAGAATTCGAGCTTAGGATAGTTGTTGTATTTGGCTTTATCTGATTTTTCTACATGTTTTCTACTAAATGTGCTAAATGCTTTACCGCTTTGATATTATTTGAACTGTATATATAAACTGTGTCGAAACCCTTCTTTTCTCACCTCCGGGGATGTGCTCACTGGTTGAGACTCCCTATTCTGTTAGTGTCATACCTTGAAATAAGAAAGAGGTCGGACAAGTTACTAAGCCGGACGATCTCGTGGGTCCCCGGTACGTAGCTCCCTCCTCGACTTGAGTTGTCCGCTCGGGTACACAGTCAAGAACCCATGCCCATGATTTGAACATAGAATAAATTGACCTCATGCAGGATCCCTAGTAGGAACGCTTATCTGCATCACGTGTATTTTGACTTAGGAGACTCAACACAGGGGTTAAGTTCGTCTAGGACTGGTAACCGGATATGAAAAGACCACCATGATGCATTTTACGTGCACTTATTTGTCTCGGACTCGCGTGCTGACCGACTTTTGAAGAACGGGAATTTTGTGAAATTGAAAAAAAAAATAATAGTAGTGTAAAGAATTAATTGTTTAGTTTTAGAAAAATCGATGCTCAAATGTTGTCGAAACTCTGCCGAAATTTTGAAAAAATGAAAAAATGGAAATGTTTTGCTTTTAATAGTTTTACTAAAAGCAAAAAATAGAAAAAAAAGAGTCTTTATTTTTGGAAATTGTTCGCAGAAAAAGAAAAAGGAAAAGAGGCTTTATTTTAGTTTGGGAAAATAGGTTGTTTCATTGTTTGTTGAAAATGAAAAAGAAAAAAAAAGAGTCGTTATTTTGTCCTGTTTTCAAAAATAGAAAAGGAAAATAGTTTGTCTTGCCATGAAAAATGAAAATGAAAAAAAAAGTCTTGTTTTAAAATAGTTCGTTAATTCGCCCGAACTACGCTGGTTTGATTCTCACCGGATGTGAGATACGTAGGCAACCCTCATCGGGTCCAACCACCCCTTTTTGCAAAAATAGCCAAAAATACCAAAAGTTTAATTTTTATCCAATAAGTCGGGTGACGCCATTCTTGTTGAAAAATAAGCCGAATGTCCCCCAAAGGACGCCGGAAGGCTGTTTTTACAAGAACAGCCACCCTGAGTCATTTTAAAACGGTTTGTGGGCACAACCTTAAAATCTCCCTCTCGGACGTGCTGAAAGGCCATATACGCAAAGTCGAGTTTTTACTTCTCAATCGAAATTTTGCAAAAATAGTCACTTTGCTTTTTATGTCAAAATAAGTCATTACATGGCCACTCTTTTTGTAATAGTCACAGTTGACATTGAAACCTTCTCAGTCTTGCGTAGGCCCATGGCGATGCCGAGTGATGCCCCGTGGACCCCAGTATTTGAAGCTTTGATGTACTCCTAGATTAGTCGAGTCTGTATTTTATTTTTTTATTTTTTTGAAAAAAAAAACAAAAGAAAAACAAATAGTTTAGTAGTTTTTGTAATCGCAGTTGTTATTAATGAAAATTTAAAAATTCCTAAAAAAATGGTTTTTTTTCTTGCATTTAATTTTGAACTTGTTTGCAAGAACTACGCTTGGTCTGATTCATACGGGGTCATGATACGTAAGCAATCCACGTAGGATTCGACCATAACCAAAAGAAAAAGAAAAAAAGAGGAAAAACCACAAAAAGGCAAAAAGAAAAGAAAATAGCGGAAAAACAAGAAAGAAAAATCAAGAAAGGCAAGAGGAAAAAAAAGAAGAAAAATAAAAAGAGAGAAAAAGAAGAAAAACAAAGAAAGGGAAAGTTTACAATTGGAAATAAGGGAAAAGCCGGGATGACGCATGCGACCAATCAAAAGCTGTTACCAATATGTTAAATGCCCTAAATGCTAACGTGGTGGTTTCATTTTTGTCGTGTCATTCTAGAATGGTGGTTGGTTTGTGATTTTCAAAGTGGTAACTCTTCTTTACAATACAAGGACAAAAAGCAATGGCAAACAACAATGGAACTGAGTTGGTTAATACCGGTGCCCGACATCAGTTGGTTGAATGGGATAATGGGTTGGGTGAAGAGGTGCAGATGTTAAGACGACATGTGGCAGACATGTATCAAGCCTGGATAACTAGGAAGGCACCACCCCCGCCACCACCGATTTTTCCAGATGCTACCCTTACCCAAGCTCCAAACACAGTGCCAAATGACCCTCCATATTCCCCAGATACACCCGCTTATCACAATTTTCCCAACTACCCTAAAAACTCCATCACTCATCTTCCATTTACATCTCCCCTAAATTACTCCCATGTCATACCCATTACCCCAAACAATGAATACCCACCCAAAGCTCATAATACCCAATATCACCTCCTAGAGGGTGCCCGCAAGATCCTCAATTCATACAAGAAGAGCTTCCGGGATGAGCAGCTTCATGCTAGAAATGAAAGGGTTACGGGAAGAGAAGAGCAAGATGGGTACCCAGGAAGTTGAAAAGCATAGAACAGTCCTTCAGGGACAAGCGAAGAGTGGAAGGCCAGGGCAGCATACCCGCAGGGTTCAAAGTACCAAGATTTAACTTGTACGATGGGCATGGAGATCCGGTGGCCCACCTAAGGGTCTATTGCAACGAAATGAGGATTGTTGGGGAGAAAGACGACGTAATAATGGCATATTTCAGTGACAGCCTAACTAGGTCAGCCTTGGACTGGCATACCCATCAAGATGTTGATAAGTGACTTACATTGGGCGACATGGCTCAGGATTTTGTCCGATATTTTTAGTGTAAATCGAGTGTTACATCAGACCGCTCCTTGTTATCTAAAATGGAAAAAAGGCCGGAGGAAAGATTTAATGAGTTTGGGCTCAGATGGAGGGAGCAAGCTGCTCAAGTCAGTCCTCCGATTAATGAAGAAGAAATGGTCAACATTTTTCTACAGGCCCAGATACCTACCTACTATAGTCATTTGATCCCGGCCCTGGGAAAGCCTTTCAATGATGTGCTAAAAATGGGGGAGCTAGTAGAAAAAGGAATCAAGTCAGGCAAAATCGTGAGTTATTTGGAAGCCATTCAGAACGTACCAGTAAGCTTGGTTGGAAGAAAGAGGAACAGAAAAGACGATCCGATAGGTCTTCTTGATCAAAACTTCCAGCCTCGACATCGTCCTCACGGTTATCCTTGTGCACAGAAATCCCAAAGTTTCCCATCACATTCCCGATACCCATCTCCTAAAAGTGCCCATATACCCCCGCGAGCTTACCAAAGACACCCCGGATCAGGTTTTCGACCTAATCCAGCATTTAAGAATGAGAGGTTACGAAAGAAGAAAACCCTCACTCCGTTGGAAAAATCATATGCCAGTCTGTTCCAGAGGTTAAGACCATCGGATATGTTAGAGCCGATTCAGATAAAAATCGCTGAACTCTCTTCCAAAGAAGTTTGATCCTTCTCAAAGGTGCGCATACTGCTCAGGTACCCTGGGGCACGACATAGAGAAATGCTGGAAGCTGAAGAATGCAATTCAGAAGCTTATTGATGCAGGCGACATTGTCGTGCAAAGTCCAGATGCAGTAAACACTAACCAAAGTCCATCTCCTGTGCATAATGAGACGCATATGGTGGGAACGATTGATCGTGAAAATGAGCCGGCGGAAGAAACCCAAAAGCAGTTTGCTAAGAGCAACGTGATGAAAACTTGTGAAAGTTCCATCAATCTTGGTGTGAAATTCAGTGGCTAAGATTCCATGCTTGGTAATTAGGAAGACGCTCCATCTCTTGGAGTTTTGGTAGTTTATTTTGTTGTCATTTCTGGTGTCCGGGTTATTTCAGGGTTGTAATCCGGACATTGTCTTGTAATTCAAACCCTTCTATCTTTTCATTTTGCTTTGTTTAGTCATAATAGCTTGTTTAGTGCCGTCTAGGTTTGTTCAAGGGCTGTAACTAGTTTCGTTTGCTTGTATTGTTGTTTGAACCCTTTCACCGTCAGTCTAATGCAATACTCTGTTTCTCGCCATTTCTAGTCATTTTATCTAGTTCCTTTCTCCTTTTACAATTCTTTCCATGCTGGTTCTGGTGACATGACATGCACGCATAATTCTCAACCTGGGTTTTAAATGTCATTTTAGTAATGAAGCAATGAAACAATGTTGACAATGTAAGTACATTCGAGGGAAATAAGTAAAGGCATTGTGAGATCACTTCGAGCTCGAATTAGGTGAAACTGGGGGCAGATAGAACATGAAGAAATATTGTTGAAAAGCATCATGCCACATCGGTTTGAAGCCAAAGGAAAGTTTGCCCCAAGTTTACAGGGACCGTTCGTGGTACCGAGATTGTTGTCCAATGGTTCTAGGTATTTGACAAATACAAAAGACAAATATGTGAATCAATCAAAATGTGTTATGTGTGTTTTCCTCAGCTTGTTTAACTGTGTAGTTTGTACTTGGTATGTTTTGGAGATTGGAATGACAAAGGCATTTTATTCTACTAGCCAAACACTTTATCCTTTGATACCCCTTTGAGCCTCGGTTATTTTCTTGCATACTCCTCTTTCGAAATCAATAATAAAACTCGTAAATCCAAGCGGGAAAAGTAAGTGGAGAAATAAGAGAAAAATAGTGGAAAAAAAATGAGAAGAAAATAAAAAGAAAAGAAAAGAAAAGGAAAAGAATAGAAAGAGAAAGAAGAGAAAAGAAAATCAAAGGAAAGAAAAGAGAAGGAAAAGAAAAGAAAAGAGAAGGAAAAAAAAGAATGAAAGAAAGAAAAGGAAAAGAAAGGAAAGATCACAACAACAAATGTAGTCGCCTGAACTACGTTTGACTTGATCTCGAAAGGGTACGTATGCAGCCTCTCTCTGAGGTTCAGTCACACCAAAACAAAAATTCCAAAAGTCCCCAAAAAAGGAAACTGGGGCAGAAGTTGTGGTTGTTGGGAGAAATCTGATTCCGGAAGTTGTAATTTTGAACCCATGATAAAATTGTCTTGAGCCTTTAACATCCTTTCTTTCTAACCCTATCCAAAAGCCCACATTACGGTCTAAAGAAAGACTTTTTGATCAATCTTCAAGAGGTGTCAAGTCAAGCGAACAAAGGTGAATCATATTAGGGGCAACACTCCAGTCCAAATGAAGGAAATGAAAAATGAGATAGTCTGGTTGATGGAAACCCTCACGGGAACCCCAAGGCAATGGAAGCTGAGAGAAATAAAAATGAGAGAGTCTTTTTGGTGAATACCTTTATAGACACCATAAGGTGACGGTGAGACGAGAGAAAAAACAAATGAGAGAGGCTTGATGGTGAAAACCCTTCGGGCACTACAAGTCGAATAAGGATTGTGGATCAGATCGGGCAAGCAGAGAGTTGAAGCCCATGTTTCCCAGCAAAAGGTACAACGAGAGCTGAACATCAGATTTTCTAAATAGAATAGGCCGCAGATGCATGTCAAGGTCATTAGAGTCGGTATCCACGTCCAATAGGTTTCTAATTCGAAGTTTTCTTGTTAGGAACCATTTCTTTCATTGTCCTCCTACTATATTCCTTTTGTCCTATTTACTTCCTCCTCTTGAGTGTGTCTGGTCATAACAAGTGAGAAATGACTTCAAAATTTGCCACCAGCTTTCCAATTGCACAAAACGGGACCTGGTTAGCACATCAAATCATCATAAGTCAGGAAAGAATAGCAGGCACACTGAGTTGGCAACGATCAACATGCTTTAGGACTCATGTGAAATACAAGGGTTTTGTACGTATCAATGCATGAACGATGCAACAAGATGGAAGGGGTTTGGTGAATAGATCAAAGATATTGGCTGTGGTAGGATTGACAAAAGGGTGGTAGACCAGTGACAAGCAAAATATAAATCAACGGTGATAGACCCCAAGGCCAGGGCCGGTGGTTTAGATCAAGAAAGAGTAACATGCACACTGAAGATGATAACAATCAACATGCTTTAGGGACCATGTGAAACACAAAGGTTTGGAAAATGTCGATATGAGCGGTGCAACAGACATAGGGTATTGGGTTTGGACGAAAAGAGGTATTTTCTGGGAAGTGGTTAGTCTAATAAACAAGAAGGGTCTTCAAATAGAAATCAGTTATCATGACAAGTGAAGGCTGAGACCAGTGGTTAAGTCAAGAAAGAACAACATATACACAGAATGGGGGGCAATGGACGTGCTTTGGGATTCATGTGAGACACAAAGGTTGGGGAGGCGCCAGTTCATGCAATGTAACAAATAGAAGATATTGGGTCCAAACAGAGAAAAGGTATTTTATGTGATGGGGACGACAGAGAAAGGGGTTAGGCCATAAACAAGCAAGGTCTTCGAGTGAAAATCAGTCATCATGGGAAGCGAAGGAGCAATCTCCCTCAAAGTTCAAGGCCACAAACCAACCACCATATTTAAACTAACAAGATTTTTCTTTGATTGAAACACAGGCAGAAATTTCGTTTGTTTCGGGGAAACCCACCGCAAGGAAAGGCATGCACCAGACAAGTTTGACGGTAAGTTCTCATGACCCTCATGGAAAATGGGACTTAGTTTAAATTTTAAAACAATCATGAGTAGCATAATTTAGCATAAATGTACCCCAAGGAATATAAGTTGGTTTCAAAGTTTGCATGTTTGAAGTAGGATCCAATTAAGAGTTCTTAGGACCCTCCTGGATAATGGGATGTAGTTTCAAAGTTTGTTTAGATAACAAGATGTGATAGAAGTCGTACTTGCAATAGATATAGCTTAGGTTAAAACCGCCTTTTAACTAGAAGTTGTCAGGACCCTCCTGGATAATGGGGAGTAGTTTAAGACCTTTTTGATAACAAATGTAGTGGGAGTAATACCTTTAGAAGATATAACTTAGGTTCGTAATTGTTAGGAGTTGTCAGGACCTCCTTGGATAATAGGACTTAGTTTTCAAATTCTTATAATAGTTGGTAGAATAATTCAGTTTGACTCACCCATGTGCCCAGCCACCAAACTGGGGCAGAAAATTTTCTTTCTTTGTTTATTTTGTTGCAGTCAGGAGCTCATCTGGAGAACAAGGGAATACTTTTCAAGTTCAGTAGTCAAGAGCCCACCTGGAGAATAAGGGAATACATTTCAAGTTTCAGCAGTCAGGCGCCCACCTGGAGAACAAGGGAAGTGAAATTCAAATTTTAGCCTTTAATTTTTAATAACTGATAACATGTTGTACCCAGTTACCAAACTGGGGCAGAAAATTTTCTTTGTTTGTTTATTTTGTTGCGGTCAGGAGCCCACCTGGAGAACAAGAAAATATTTTTCAAGTGCAGCAATCAGGAGCCCACCTGGAGAACAAGGGAATACTTTTCAAGTTTCAGCAATCAGGAGCCCACCTGGAGAACAAGGGAATACTTTTCAAGTTTCAGCAATCAGGAGCCCACCTGGAGAACAAGGGAATAAATTTCAAATTTCAGCAATCAGGCGCCCACCTGGAGAACAAGAGAAGTATAATGCAAATTTTATATTTTAAGTTTTAATATTTGGTAGCATGACAGTCATCAAACTGGGGCAGAAAAATTTCTTTGTTTGTCTGTTTTGTTGCAATCAGGAGCCCACCTAAAGAACAAGGGAATACTTTTCAGCAATCAGGAGCCCACCTAGAGAACAAGGGAATGCTTTTCAAGTTCAGCAGTCAGGCGCCCATCTGGAGAACAAGGGAAGTACAATTCAAAGTTTAACTTTTAATTTTAATATTTGATAACATGATGTGCTCAGTCACCAAACTGAAGCAGGAAATTTTCTTTGTTTGTCTATTTTGTTGCAGTCAAGAGCCCACCTGGAGAATAAGGGAATACTTTTCAAGCATCGTGGTCAGGAGCCCACCTGGAGAACAAGGAAATACTTTTCAAGCGTCAGCAGTACGGAGCCCGCCTGAAGAATAGAGGCACATATTTCAAACTTCAGCAGTCAAGCATCACTCGGAAGAATACAAGTTCAAGGCAACATAAGAGCAAGTTTGAAGATATAGATAGGACTTTTTGTAATTCATAGATCATAGCTTAGGCTAGCTTCTTTTTGTTTCACCACGGTGTAATGGAGGTCAGCGAGCAGTAGCAACAGCAACAACAGTGAAATCACAGCTCCTCGTAGTACCAGCTACCAAACCTTCCCGAACTACACTAACCTGATTACTTTTTAGCCAAGGATATGTAGGCAACCTCCGAAGTAGGGCGCGGTCAAACGGTTTTCAAAAATTCTTCACAACGGAATATTTGAACGGGCAAAAATTGCTCGTATTTGCTCACTTATCTTTGCCCAAAAACTTTTCATGTTTCCGAGAAAAGAAGGGCAGTTGTGAGCACGTGATTTTTGCCCTATATATGAATTATTCCCAAAAATTCAAAAAAATGATTTTTCTTTATTTTTACAATTTTTGTGAATTTTGTGGCATTTCTGTTAATTATTTGCATTTTATTTGTGCATTTTAATTCATATGAAATTACAAAAATATGCATGTGCATTTAGGGTTTAATTTCATATTTTAAGATTAATTTGTGGTTAAATTGTTTGAAAAACAAAATATAAAGAAAATGACAAAAATAGTTCTTTGCATTTTTACTTTCAATTTTTAGAATTTATCTTAAGTTTAGGTTTAAAATTAGAAATTAGTGAAATAATATAATCTTAGAGTCAAGTAGTAGTTGACTTTTTATTTGTCATTTTAAACAAAAATCAAAAAATATATATATACAAATAATAAATAAGAAATAAGAAAAAGAAAACAAATTGAATAAAGAGAAAATTAAAAGAAAAGAGGGCTGCTGAATTGGGCTCAAAATAGAAATCACCCGCCCAGGCCCAAATTAAATCATCCCCAGTCCGGCTCAAAATACCTAAACCTGGCCTGCCCTTCATCAACCAAAAACGATGTCGTTTCGTCGTCATTCAATCTGGGCCATCCGTTCGTTCCAATCCAATGGCTTGTATTCATTCAAGCCCTTTTAATAAAAATATCTGAAAATTAGCCCCAAACCCTAAAATATTTTATCCCTTCCTCGTACCCTCACCCCCTCCCCTGTAACGTCGCCATAGCCACCACGTCTCCATCGTCCTCCACCCTAACACCGCCGGCGGAGATCGTCGCCGGCGGCGGCGATGCTCAGATGAACCCAAAAAATACACCCTAGGTGCTCCTCCTCCTCCTCTTTCCGAATCTGCCCTTAGTTTTCCTCAAATCCTAGCCATCTGTCTCGAATCTTAGATCTAAAGTCCGGCCAAAAACCCTAGTTCGTCCAAACTTCTCCAAATTCACACCCTACAATCCCTGAACCTCCCTCACCCTTAATCCTTAACCAAATCTCTTCAAACCCCATTGAAACTAGACGAATTTTGAATCTAGGGTTCACGCGTTTCTGGCTGTTTTGATTGATTTTTCAAATCGAGTAAACTCAGATTAACATTATAGGTCTATTTCCTATGAAATAGACGTATAATATTAATTTGAAGTTGATTTCGAGAAGTTATTATGAAGGCTCGAATTCAGTAAGTTTTCTTCATTTTTTCCTTTTAGTTCTTTCAATGCCATTTTTGGTTTCTGCCTTGACTGGATTTGTTGTCTCTGTTCCATTGTTGATTTTCAGTGATATTGATTTGGTTTCGATTGTTAAATTGTCCCTGAGTTGTGGTAATTTTGATATTTGGTTTTGATGGATTCAAAGGGTAGTGAAGTTAGATTTTATCATAATTTAGTTAAAGTTTGGTAATTCTGATAAATGTGTTATTTGGCAAATTGATTTTGTTTCATGATAAATTTTAGTTGTAAATCTGTTTGGGGTAGTGTTTGATTCTTGTTTGATTAATTTTAATTGCTCTTTCAATTTAGTATTCAGTAGCAATTCAATTAGGTTTAATTGACTAATCAAAGATGGTCTTAACTAGGGGTAAGAGACTGGTTTAGTTAACTGAAGTTAGTAATTTCAGGTAGCAAATAAGGGTAATTTGGGCATAGGAAATGGTAGTTTTATTAAGATTGGTAAATTCAAAGCAAAAGCAAGGGTAGTATAGTCATTGCATAGGTAAAAGAACACTCTAGAACCTTCTAGATAGGGGTACAAGTAGAATTTTAGTAATTTTAGTGGTAGTAACTTGAGTGACAAGTCAGGAAATGAGGGGTAGATAGATAAAAACTTAAAGAATTAAAAGGGGACTAGGGGTGTAAATGTAAATCTGAAGTTTCTCCCCTACCTTGCCTATAAAAGGCAGTCATCTCTGCCTTGTGAAAGAAGTTTTTTTAGCCTCCAAAATTCCCCCCAAAAGCTCTCTCTAAATTTCAGATCTAGTTTTGAAATTCAAACCTTCAAAAATCCAAAAACAATAGAAAATCTAATAGAAAAAAAAAAACAGTAATGTTACATTGATTCCTGAAGTTTTAATCTCAAGTTTTGTGGTTGATTAGTTTTTTTTTTAACTCACATTCTAAAAGCAAAAGTTCAGAGGTCATTTCAAGTAATTTTGAGTCTAATTAAGTTGGTGTTTGGTTGAGTTTTGCTCTGCTGGAGTTTCAGAACTATTTTGGATTAATTTCGAGTGAATTTGGGTTTTAGCAAGTGTGTTGTGGTGTATTTTGGATTGCTGAAAGTTCAAGAATGTGCTGGTTTAGATTTGAGTCGATTTAGTGTCATCCTGAGTTGACATTTGGTTCCTGCTTGATTAAATTTGAAAGTTATTGTTGTTGTTGTGTTATTTTTTGTCAAAATCCTTTGAAATTATTCCTGTATTGCTGGACATTCTATTGGATCTTTGTTGTATTGCCACTGACTCATCCTCTTCCTTCTAAAATTTTGTCCAGGTACATATTGGAACTTCTGCTGTAATTTCGAGTTCAAAACATGGAATAAAAATTGTCCTCCTGATGATCTTGTTTAGTCTTCTGTGTCTAATCAATACCTAGTTCATGTTAATTTCTGTTTTGTTAGAGAAAACTTGTAGATAAATCTGGACTGATGGACTAATGATCATTTACTTACTGTGATATGGTATAATTTTGTTATTGTATAGTTTAATTGTTGAAATTCGAATGTTATTTCAAAACCAAAATATTTTTGAGGCTTCTGTGTATTAACACTTGTATAAAACAAGCTGAAATGGGCTGTGTCTTAACAAAAAAGGGCCTTAGTTCAGTAAGGATCACAGTAGTTCGGCTCTAGAGTCCTAAGGCACTTGAGCATTTGACTTAAAAACTGTTAGTTTGTATTAATACAAATAATCAGGCTGCTTGTGTTAATAAGGCATTGTATCCATCTTACTTGTTCATTTAGAGATAGTTATTTTCATGTTATGTAGATAAAACATTTTTAATAAATGATTTGATCACTGTTTTATTAATTCTAGTAAGTGAACATTTTTTTTATTGGTCACAATTGATGAAAACATTTAGAGTAACTTGAACAAGCTTCAGTACATATCAAGTCAACTAATTGAAGTAAGATTGGGGTTTGATTGGAAAATAAAGGCCGACAGCCTGCCTTTGAGGCAATTGTTGGCCCGTTCACGTTGGGCCACTGACCAGATGAAGACCTTGGGCCAAGGTGACTCGACAACCCACAATTGGGCTAGTTTAAAGCCAAACGAGGATTGTGAGCCAAGTGAAAGTCTCGAAAATTTAAATAGAATGAACCTTACATAACAACTAATTAATTAAGTGTTCATTTGTTTATTTTTAGAGACAAAATTAAGTAGATAATCGTAGTTGCTCTTAGGTTGACTTTAAAATAAAAATTGGACGAGCCTCGCAAAATAAAAATATAAATTGCGGGGCCCTCAATAAATGCTATATAAAAATATTTAGAGTTCGGGAGGACCATTTAGCGAATTTCACGGTCTTCCCCAAAGATAATAAACGCGTAGTTGCTTTAGGTGCGTATTTTAATAATTTTACCTTCCTAAATACGGGTGCACATTGTGACCCAAATCTAAATATCAACGAAGTCAAAATGTACCAAAAACCACGGGTACACTGGTGCGACGTGATTCGAGACGCATTTTCACGACGTTGCAATTCTTATTAAAAATAAAAATAAAAGCGGTTTATTAATAAATGGCACATAAATTAGAATATATTTTAAAATCAGATAAAATCAAATACAACAGTTGAGCGACCGTGCTAGAACCACGGAATCCGGGAATGCCTAACACCTTCTCCCGAGTTAACAGAATTCTTTACTCGGATTTCTGGTTCGCGGACTGTTAACAGAGTCATAATTTCCTCAGTTCGGGATTCAACCGGTGACTTGGGACACCATTAATCTTCCAACTGGCGACTCTGAATTTTAATAACAAATCTCGTTCTGATTGTCTTTTAAGTGGAAAGACTCATTTACGCCCTTGCGGGTGTAGTAGAAAAAGGAGGTGTGACAAGCGTTCCATAGACTTTGTCCTTCTAGGACTAAATATGAGCATTTGCAATGAGAATATAGTTACTTTCTTTGGGTTAGCAAATGCGTATGGCATGCTTTGCAATATATTGCAAATGGATTATCTTTTTATGAACTTCAAGTTCATATTATCGTATTCGAGGATCTAGATATACAAATGATAATTCATTCCACGTAACGTTTTTTCAACTGTTTATCATGTCCCCCCTCATGTTAGAAAAACTAACTTATTTCCTCAATTTTGAGAACCCATCTTTGTGCGTTATCGTGTTAATCAAAATATACACCGCACATCAATAATATTGAGATGGAATTATTTGGTTCCTGACCCTGAACCACTTGTGAGGGGAGAATGTAATATACTTTCATATATAACCTATATCAAACTGATATAGATAACTTTGTTCTCATAAGCAATAGTTTAGCTATTAAGTGGAGGCACTCAATAAATTATTTGTTAAACCAGCTGTGATATAAACCAACTTATCAAGATAAGCTATCTTGGACAGAAAATCTGAAAATTTATGCTCTAAGTTAAATTATTGAGCAAATTACCTCGCAAACACCAAGTTGCGGGATAATAATAATCGCACATGTAACCATCTCATAAATGCATCTTATGTGGTATACACGGCAAGTGAATGGACCCATATTCACCTTTGATATTTCCAGAATTCATGAGATTCAATCCCAACTTTAGTTGGCCAATTAATTAATGAGAATAAACAATATAAGAGAATTCGTAAAGAACTTTCTAGTTCTTTAATATTTACCCATGTGAATTCTCTATTATTTTTTCACACCATGTTTAAATTGATATGGCTAAATTGATTATGCCAACGGAATAAATTATCAATATTGATAAGTTCATGTTTACACCATGACATGACAAGACATGTGCAATTATCAATAAACTCCAGGTTTATTATGATATGAGTTTTTATATCAATAAACATCAACTTTAGTGTGGTGTTCTTTTATTTGTGTAGTACAAAGTACAAACTGGAGAATAAAGATGGTAGCTTTTCACATACATATTATCCCGCTACAAGTTGTAATAATAGAAGATATTAAATCTTTCCTTCATTTATAGTCTCAATATAATCATCCGCTTTCGCGTATACTTTGGAAACTGAATAAGTTTCTTTGAGACTTACTACAACACATGTAACGACCCGACTGGCCGTTTTGCATTCTCGAACCCCGTTCCCTTCAATAATCCTTTCCGCATTTGCTTTAGCTGAATTATGACTTGCGGGGGCGGGTGGTTCGGAAGTTAGAAGAATTTCGGGCAAGAATAAGCCTATTCGCTTCATTTAATATCTTCAAAAGGGCCAAGTTTGACCTCGGTCAACATTTTAGGAAAACGGACCTGGAAATGTGATCCGGCAATTTCTGAGGGTCCGTGGGAAAATATGGGACCTGGGCGTGTGCCCGGAATTGAATTTCGAGGTCCCTAGCCCGAGTAATGGAATTTTTCGTAAAAATTGTTAAGTTAAGTTTCAAAGAATTAAATAAACTAAGAAATTATTGTTTTTATAGGTATCGGGGTTGGATTTTGATTCCGATACTTGGTACAAGTCCGAAATATCATATAAGACTTACCCGTAAAGTTTGGTGTCAATCCGAGTAGTTTAAGGGCATTTTGACCCGTTGGTAGGAAATTAAGAACTTGAAGTTCATTAGATTTAATTATTTGGTTTTGGGGTCCCGTTCCATGATTTAATAATGTTTTGGGTGTTCCGAAGGTTCGACTAGGTCCGCCTCGTGATTTCAGACTTGTCGGTATGCTCCGGTGGGGCTCGGGAGCCCCGAGCGTCAAATGGTCGAGGTTCGAGCAAAGCTAGAAATTTAAAAGGGAGGAACATCTGCTACTTCTGTCATAACCGCTTCTGTGGCTCTTGGACCGCAGAAGCAGTCGTCTAGCCGCTGAAGCGGAAGGGGCCAGGACCAGGGGAAACCGCAGAAGCGGTCCATCCGCAAAAAAGCCCTAACTGCAGAAGCGGTGGGATTTCCGCTTAAGCGGACTCGCAGAAGCGAGTAAGGGACCGCAGAAGTGGCCCAGGCTCTTTATCCCTTTTCCGCATAAGCAACCCGTTTCCGCAGAAGCGGAACCCGCAGAAGTGGAAATCACAAGGGATCAGAACCTCATTTAATTCGAGCTTAAGCTCATTTCCCCCATATCTCTCTCAACTCTTAGGCGATCTTGGTGATTCAAAGGGGTAAGTTTCAGCATAACATTTTGATGTAAGTGATCCCCACTCATTCTTAGCTTAAATACATGAACATTAGGTAGATTTAACGCCAAGAACATAAAATAAAATCAAGGGTTTGGGCTAGACCTAGGGTTTTGGAAAAACTATGATTTAAACACCTAATTAGTTGTGTTATGAACTAAAATTTATGTATTAGTAACCCTTCGGTTATAGAGAATAATTTCCTCAAAGAAAATCTTGGAACTAGACACGTGGGCCCGGAGTCGGAATTTAGTAAACTTGCGGGAAAGGTTGGGAAATCACTTAATTAGCTAGAATTCAACCTTGTGAGTAATTATTGATTAGTTCTTGCCTTATTTAAACTAGTTGGTGCTTTTTCGGCTTCGAATTGAGCTTGGAGCCTAGTCTTGTGATTGAAAGTGCACTTCGGAGCGAGGTGAGTCTCCTTTCTAACCTTGTAAGAGGGAATTGTCCCCCTAAGTTTCGTGTTGAGTACTTGTTGCTAAATGCGGGGACTAAGAATGCGTTATGTGACGAGAGCCCGTGCGTAGCGGCTACTATATTAGATGTCCGGGTAGCTTAGGACCTATATCATGCCTACTAAATATGTTCTTACGGTACATTATTGACTTGAACACCTAGCATTTGTTAGAGACTTAAAAAGGAGAATATGAGTTTATTTCTATAAATTGAATTGTGTTGATTTGATATTTTGCCTACCTACGTATCATTTGATGTGAACTTGATATATATATTATCCTAAATTGTGGATCGGGCCGATCGCCTCGATATGAATAGATGCATCTATAGGCACGTCGTCGACCCTCGGTAAGTGCACATTTATTTATGTTAGTTCGGGCCGTCACCTCGGTATTATGTGTGCATGTTAATTGTGGAAGAGCTTATATATATGCTTCATTTTGCCACTGTTTCACATGATAAATAATAAATTTGATGTGAAGTATTTTGGACTTACAATACATGCTATAACCTGCCATTACTTGTAAATTCTTTGTTTAATCATGCTATATTCACACTTGTGTATTTATATATATACTAATTGACCTTAGTAAGTATCGAGTCGACCTCTCGTCTCTACTTCTTCGAGATTAGACGGGATACTTACTGAGTACACGTTGTTTACGTACCCATGCTACGCCTCTGTACTTAAATGTACAGGGTTTGAGGCAGGTGGATCCGGGCATCACTCGGGTGCATATCAGTGAGCACTTTCTGGGACTTCTACGGTGAGCTGCCTTCTCCCTCATGCCGATTCGCAGCTGAAGGAGTCCTTTTCCCATATTTATGATTTTCTGTCCATTCTGATTCAGACAGTAGGACATTATTTTGTATATTTTTGTTTATACTCTACTGGTCGCCCGTAGCTAGTGACACCGATTATGGCACACACTGTAGAGAACATTTATTTTTGGGGATGTATGACTATGTCAGTACTGTATGATCTTGCTAGTTTATTTTATTTACTTGAAAATACTAGTATATTTGGTTGGCTAATTAATAATCGAGACTTAATAAAAACTTCCGCAGTTGGCTGACCTAACAGTGGTGTTAGGCGCCATCATGACCTAGTTAGGAAAAATGGGTCGTGACAACACAATACCTTATTGGCAATCAATTGTGTTTCTCCAAAATAGTATAATTGGCTCTTGTAGAGTTCTCAATTAATTTGGTACTATCACATATTCATTAACATTCATATGGTAAATATCTCTTTTAAAGAGAAAGTTATACCATTATGGTTATGGTTAAAATTATATGCAAGATATGTTTCTTGCATTATTGCTGTCCTTTAATAATCACATTACCATAATATTTTGGCGTACAATAAGTATGTGATCAGTGATCGTTCATGCCATAATAATGACATTATTTTCTTATATTATCTCAAACCTCCTTCTAGAGGTGAGTGTGGTATATTCACTACCACTAATACGTTCATATTCTTCCAAGAATGAATATGTATTCATAAATTAGATGTTGTCACATTCACATCACGAATGGACCATAATCATCTATATGTGCTTTATAAAATCTCTTGTCAAATCGATGACAAACATTACTTTCACAGAGTGAAGGATTATTTTGAGAATCCTTATTATTCTCATTACTCAATGATGACGATTATAATTTATTCGTCTATTGCCACGTCCACATCTATTGATACATTCATAGTAGTAATTTTGTGTTCTTTCAGTCTATTTCCACGTCCACATCCATTGATACATTCATAGTAGTAATTTTATGTTCGTTCAGACTTATCACATACTGCTATCACATTCTCTAAAGGGAATGAGAATGTAGCAAATTCAATGAGACGAATTTTTAATTTTTTGCCCATAATCATACATGAATTTGATCATGATAAGACATAGAAATTTTACCACTCTGGTTGGTTATAATATCTTTCAAACTCCATTAGAGTTGCAATCAAAATTTATCGTCTTTGCTTGTACTTAAAATCAAATTATACAATGTCAAGAATTTGAAAGAAAAAAAAGTAAAATATTTACCTTAAATCCAGAATTTAATCATGAAGGAAGTTCATAGAACAATTGACAATTATTATGCTCAATCCCAAAGCTTCTACTCAATTGGTTAGAGTCTCGTGCTGATAACCTCTTATGCAACAATAAAAGAAGAAAATGAGTATTGCAGAGAAAAGTAGGGAGAGTGAATTCTTATTGATTTTGGGATGAATTACAATGGAATAGAACCCTCTATTTATAGGGAGAGGGTGACTTAGCCACTAAGTAGTAAATCCTAGAATCTCTCTAAAAATAGACATTTACCATAAATAGAATTCTATTTATAACAAAAATAATAAATTAGAGAAAGAAAAGTGATACAAGTCCAAATTCATAATCAAGAAAATGACAGATAGAGAGAGAGAATTAAAAATTCAAATATAATTGAATCTTTCATATTTTTCCTCTTTTTTCCGGCGAGAGAGGCCACAAGATGAGAATTTTCGTCGAGGTCCGTGGGTGGATGGGTTATTCTCTTGGCTATTCAATGTTTTTTCATATTTGTGTTAGTTTTAAGAAAAGGTTTTGGCTATCCGTGGGTGTGTCGGAGAAGAAGGTTGGAAGTGGAAGTGGTCTGACCAGAAAAAGGGAACGAGGGATTGGGAATTGCAATTGGGTCTGTTTGGGCAGAAGTTGGATTTGGGTTTTTCTTTTGTTTTTTTTAGTTTATTGAATTTCTTTTTAAATTATTGTTTACCATTTTAATTTAGCATTACACGTGTTATTATCTTATTGGTTCATTTACCACGTAACCAGCGATTGCATTTCACGCATGTGATCTGTTGAGCGAAGGTATCCAAATGACACACATATATATTCGGTAAAGTGTCTAGTTGGATATTTGGGTAGTTGAAGTGTTCAAATGACCGTTGTAGACAAATTAAAGGGGCCCTTTATGTATTTCGCATTTTCTTTTCTTTGCCTTTTTCTATAATATTCTTTTCTTCTCTTCTTTACATGAGGTTCCTTCTTATAGAACATACACCGACGACGTTTGGATAAAAAAATTTGTCACCGGAAAAAAAATTCGCGCTGGAAAAAATGGAGTACTTGAAATTCTGACGGCCACCTATATTCTTTCTTTCTTTATTTTTCTCTTCCCTCCACACATAAATAACATTTTCAAAAAAAAATTATACATATATAAAGCAAAACATCATCAGGTCTGGACAAAAAAATCTGTCACTGGAAATTTTTTTCTAGCTAGAAAAAATGGAGTCCTTGAAACTCCGATTACCACCATTTTTCAGCTTATATTCTTTCTTTCTTTCTTTTTATCTTCCTCTCACATAAATCACATTTTCAAGAAAAAATTATACCTATATAAATCAAACACACTCACATCTGGACAAAAAAATTTGTCATTGAAAAGTTTTTTCGCGCCGAAAAAAATAGAGTCCTTAGAAATTTAAATGACCACCATTTTTACGCCGCCCCTTATCACTAGTGATATTCACCATCTAAAAGTCTTCCACCATAATAGTCATTTAAAGGCCTCAAGCCAAGAGTAGCGGCAAATTTAACTTTTAACAAGTTAGAGTTTTTAGGAATTATTTCATGTATATCAATCGTTTTATCTATGAAAGAAGAAAGAAGACCGTATTAAATATATATACGAATCAATTTATATAAGAAGAGAAAAGGAGAAAGGAAAAGAAAAAAAAAATAAGGGAAAGAATAAGCAAAAAATTAATTTTAACGAAATATACATGTGTCAAGCGAGTGTAGTTCACAACCCAACAATAGTCTGGTTGTCATATTTCAAAGGTGAATTTATTCTAATTTAAAATAGTTAAAGAGGGTTAGAAGTGGCAAACGGGCGGGTCGGGTCGGATATGAGTAATAAAAAACGGAATAATTATCCGACCCGACCCATATTTAATACGGATAAAAAAAGGTTAACCGGCCGATAATATGGGTTACCCATATTATCCATGACTTCTTGTATATGATCACTTTTGGAAGAATTTTTAGTCTCCCTAACTTGAGGAACCCCCAATTTGATGCTTTACAAGTGTAAAAGTTAGACCAATTGATTATCCATTGGTTACTCATGGATTACAAATTTTCTAAATGGATAATATGGTTCTTATCCATATATGATCCCTTTTTAAAATGTTCATTATCCAACTCATTTTTTAATGGATAATATGGATGATTAACTGTTTTCTTTGAACCATTTTGCCACCCCCAAAGAGGGTAAGAGGGCCTACCATAAAGGAAATGTGTGTAGTTGAAAAAATGATAATAGTTTAGGGGTACTTGTTTATTTTCCCAAACTATAGTATAGGGAACATTTTTAATTTGTTTGGGGGACATTTTTGTCATTCTCTCAGAAAATCTCTGTAAAAATCTTTCCTTAAATGGCGACAAATTTTGTTTGGCTGTGTTGACTTTGTGTACTCTTTTAGCAGATAAGAAGAACAGTAGGAGTAGGCAAATGCATCAAACAGGACAAGACCTCGTCTCCTCCGGCGATATTCCGCTGTGAGTTGCTTCACCTTTTTCTCCTTTGTAAAAATATGTTATTTTATACTGTTTGAGTTTAATTGTCGAGAACAAGAACAATCAATAATCTACTAAATTGCTCAATCTAAATCTGTCTCTTTTGATGAAATGAAAGATTGTTACTAAATTCAGGTCAGGTACATCAAGTTGTATATCCGAATGCATCCAAGGATATGACCTGATAATCAAATTGCTCGGAAATTACCCTTCTTTTTCTTTGTAGCTTCATCTGCTTGTACTTTCGGTTATCCATTGTGTACATATTACAGGTTTACAGTGGACTAAAGAAGGGTAGTTCCTACTTCCTTTTATTAAAGTTCAAAGAAAACAAAATAAATTCAAATCAACTGGAGTAGAGCATTAAGAAGAAGCTTCACAATAATTTGCTACCACATTAAATCTTACTGTATGTATCAGTTGACTTTGTCCTATACCAAAAATTTTATGGAGTAGAGCCCAAAGTCATTCAAACTTTTCTTATTTGAAATGCTACTAATTGTTTATTTCTTTCTTTCCTATTATCATTAGTCGATCTCTTACCAGAACTATAATTTATCCACGTACAGGTTTTATTTTCTTTTCAGGTAATTAACTGAATCAATGGCATCATCTTCTGCTTCTGCAAGTACTTCACAATTTCCTCGATGGAACTACGATGTGTTTCTAAGTTTTAGAGGTGAAGATACTCGGAAATCATTTACGAGTCACCTGGGCGAAAACTTGAATATGAGGGGAATAAAAACCTTTCAAGATGATAAAAGTCTAGAGCATGGTGCATCCATCTCAGATGAACTCTGTAAAGCTATCGAAGAGTCTCAATGTGCAGTCATCATTTTCTCAAAGAATTATGCAACATCGAGGTGGTGCTTGAATGAACTAGTGAAGATCATGGATTGCAAGACTCAATTTGGACAAACTGTCATACCGGTCTTCTATGATGTGGATCCATCACATGTTCGGAACCAGAGGGAGAGCTTTGCTGAAGCATTTGCCAAACATGAAACAAAGTATAAGGATGATGTTGAAGGAATGGAACGATGGAGGATTGCTTTAACTGCAGCAACCAATCTCAAAGGCTGTGATATTCGTGACAAGTGAGTTAAAAACACATAATTGCTTATAAAAACGGAGTAATTTCATTCTGTTTTTGATGATTATGTGAAGACTAATACATATTCTACTATAGAACAAAGAATCCATACCTCCAAAAATGAGTTGAACGGAATCCATATTAAGCTCCCGTTTGGCTATAGATTTTGGCTACTTTTTTTAAAAAAATTGAAAACATTGTTTATTCATGGAACATGGCATTTTGTGTAAAAAAAATTGAAATTTTTCTCAAGTTCCCAAAAACTGGTTTAGGACCGTTTTTTGGTGAAATTTTTTCTTAAATTCCATACGCAAAAATTCACATTTTTTTCAAATAAAATGCATTTCCAAACACAACTTCAACTTTCAAAAATTATTTTTCAATACAACTTCAAAAACTCTTCTTTCAAGTTTTAACCAAATCTATGTCCAAACTCTAGCGAAATAAATCTATCATATTTACAAATATAAAAAATAAAAGGTGGAAACCAAATCATATTGTTTTGTTAAGAGCACTGCATGCACAATCTAATTTCATTGATTGCCATTTAAAGGTTAAATTTTTATTTTTTTATTTTATATTTCCCGAAAAAAGAATAATGGTTGATTATGTATGTTTTTATCGGTAGTAAGAACGGATAGTTCCTATCAATTTAATTACTCAATGACAACGTAGATAATATTTTGAATGGTAATTCAAGAGATTGATTTATGTGCACAGTCCTTCTTATCATAATTCAGTCCTCTACAGTGTGAAATACCTCTTGTAATTCTTGACATATTTACCTGTATATATATATGCAATCTTCTTATTTTTTGTAGGACTGAATCAGACTGTATTCGGCAGATTGTTGATCAAATCTCGTCCAAATTATGCAAGATTTCTTTATCTTATTTGCAAAACATTGTTGGAATAGATACTCATTTAGAGGAAATAGAATCCTTACTAGGGATAGGAATCAATGATGTTCGGATTGTGGGGATCTGGGGCATGGGGGGAGTCGGTAAAACGACAATAGCAAGAGCTATGTTTGATACTCTCTTAGTAAGAAGGGATAGTTCCTATCAATTTGATGGTGCATGTTTCCTTGAGGATATTAAAGAAAACAAAGGTAGAATACATTTTCTGCAAAATATCCTTCTCTCTAAATTGTTGAAGGAAAAAGCTAATTACAATAACAAGGAGGACGGAAAGCACCAAATGGCTAGTACACTGCGTTCCAAGAAGGTCCTTATTGTGCTTGATGACGTAGATGATAAAGATCGTTATTTGGAGTATTTAGCAGGTGATCTTGATTGGTTTGGTAATGGCAGTAGAATTATTATAACAACTAGAAACAAGCATTTGATAGGGAAGAATGATGTAATTTATGAAGTAACTGGACTAGCTGACCGTGAAGCTATGCATTTGTTTTGTCAACATGCTTTCAGAAAAGAAGATCCTGATGAGTTTTTTAAGGAGCTCTCATTGGAGGTAGTAAATTATGCTAAAGGCCTTCCTTTAGCCCTCAAAATATGGGGTTCTTTGCTGCATAACCTAGGCTTAACTGAATGGAAAAGTGCAATAGAACAAATGAAAATTAATTCTAATTCAGAAATTGTAGAAAAGCTCAAAATCAGTTATGATGGATTGGAGCCCATCCAACAAGAGATGTTTCTAGACATAGCATGCTTCTTTCGAGGGGAAGGAAAAGATAACACCATGCGAATTCTTGGGAGTTGTCATTGTGGAGCTGAATATGGATTACGTATTTTAATTGACAAATCTCTCGTGTTCATCTCTGAAAATGATCAAACTATTCAAATGCATGACTTAATAGAAGATATGGGTATATATATAGTGAATTTGCAAAAAGATCGGGGAGAATGTAGCAGATTATGGCTCGCCGAGGATTTCGAAGAAGTGATGATCAACAATACAGTAAGTAGGCTGAACAATGCAATAATATTTAATTTCTAATTTTCATATTCCTAAGAGGCAGCCAACTCCATTTATTTGTTCCTCTTGCTTAATAGTCTTGCAGGTACGTCATTTTAGCTGTTTACTTTAGTTAGTAGGAGAAGCAAAAGTAATAATAATTGCCTAAGTAGTAAAAAAAAAATTAATTGCCTAATTCGTTTAGTAGCCTCTTTAATTTACGTTGCCTAATTCATTTTTCTTATATTTTTAAGCAATGAATTAGTCTAGTAGCCACTTAATTTGTTTGATCCAATTTCATTCTTTAGATTAACTTGAAAATTTTATGACATGTTATTGCATAATAACTCAATCAGAGGTTCACTTTACCATTGTTTTTTTCTTAAAAAAAAAGTTATTACAATTTATTAGTATTGTTTCAATTACAGTTACTTTCTATCACAACATGAAAAGCTTATAGACTTGACTCTAATGAACTTCTAAGAAAAATGTAATATTAGAAAACAGAACTATAGAATTAATTACAAAAAGTATTTCTCTGTAGTAACATCATATTTCTTAAAAAATATCTAAGTAATACTGTATCTCAAAACTTTGGCATAGCAAGCGGATTTTATACGACATTTGAAATTATACTTTGTAGACTAATGATCTTCTTACCAGGGGACCATGTTAGTGGAAGCAATCTGGGTTCGTCATTCTGGTATACTACGCTTTAACAAAGAGGGCATGAAAAATATGAAAAGGCTTAGGATATTATACATAGAGAGGTGGTTCTATGATGGTTCCAATATTAGGCATGATGGCTCCATTGAGTATCTGCCCAACAGCTTACGTTGGATTGGCTGGGATGGCTATCCTTGGGAGTCATTGCCAGCTAAATTTGAACCCCAAAAGCTTGTTCATCTTGCACTCAAATCCAGTTCACTGCATTATTTATGGAAGGGAACAAAGGTACAATAATTGAGTTCTATTTTACTTTTAATTTTCTCTCTAACTATCTTTGTCCTTTAATTTAGTGATAATGAACAAATATTATTGCTTTTTTCACGTATTATTTGAAGTACTTTCTATTTTGCTAGAATCACGATGCATGTCTTTAAATGAACAAAAGTTATTAATTTCATAAGCTCAAATTAATGTATTTCTACCTTAAAAAGATAATTGTATTTTATATTATTCTGGGGCTGTTCTCAGTATTATTGTAAGATCTTCTTTGAATCATCCCATCATCATTTTAACAAAGAAGCTCAACCTATAAACTCATTCAATATTTCTCATAATAAGATTAGATTCATATGAATTTCATCCTAGGTTATATATAGTGGGACCGAAGGAATACTTATTAGTAAAACAAAAGGAGCTTATTCTGTACAACTATTTTCTCGAATGACATATGCGTTTTCATACATTGCTTCCGGATTTAACATTTGGGTTTTCCCATTTTATGTTACACTTATTTAAAGAATCAAACACTTTTCTCTTTGCTACAGTTTTTTTTCAATGATTTTAAATTAAATTTAACTATATTTTTTATTTATAAAATACCTTTATTTAGTTTCCGAACATGTAATTTTTCATATAAAATAAATAAACTTCTAATTTCACACAAAATAATGTGTTGGCCCTCATAATTCAAATGCTATCATTCATTTGTTGTCGAGGGAGTAATATGTACTTTTTATGAACGCTAGCAACAAGTAATTAAGAAATCAAGAAAACAGAGGTCATTTGATGCCCACAAATACAAATGAAAAAAAAAACAAAATGGTTTCTACATTCATAGATAGCCCCACTAGCCAAATCTTTTATTATTGGAATCCTGTGGAGCTGCAAAAAAGTTTTTTTTTTCCTCTCTATCTCATTCTGTTTGTGTTCTAAACAGCAATTGTCGTCTCTACGGACGCTAGATCTCAGCTGGTCTGAAAGACTGATGCAAACACCAAATTTCACGGGGATGCCAAATTTGGAGTATTTGAATCTGTTATATTGTAGTAATCTTGAAGAGGTTCACCATTCCCTGGGGTGTTGTAGAAAACTCATTCGGTTAAGTTTGTATTCTTGTAGTCACCTTAAGAGGTTTCCATGTGTTAACGCGGATTCTCTTGAATCTCTGGATTTAATATATTGCTCTAGTTTAGAGAAATTTCCAGAAATACAAGGGAGAATGAAGCCAGAGATACAGATTCACATGCAACGCTCTGGGATAAAGGAACTACCATCCTCTATTTTTCAGTACCAAACTCATATTACCGAGCTAGATTTGAACGGTATGCTAAACCTTGTAGCTCTTCCAAGCAGCATCTGTAGGTTGAAAAGTTTGGTTATTTTAAATGTGCTGGGTTGCTCAAAACTTGAAAGCTTGCCAGAAGAGATAGGGGATTTAGAAAACTTGGAGGAGCTTGATGCCAGTTGTACCCTAATATCACGACCTCCGTCTTCCATCGTCCGCTTGAACAAACTTAAATCCTTGAGTTTTGGAGGCTTCGAACATGGAGTGTACTTTGAGTTCCCTCCAGTGGCTGAAGGATTGCGGTCATTGGAAATTCTGAATCTCAGTGACTGCAATGTAACAGATGGAGGACTTCCGGAAGACATTGGATCCTTATCCTCTTTGAAAAAATTGTGTCTCAATGGAAATAATTTTGAGCATTTGCCTCGAAGCATAGCCCAACTTGGTGCTCTTCGATACTTGAACTTAACAGAGTGCGAGAGGCTTACACAGCTACCAGAACTTCCCCCTGAATTAAATGTTTTGCATATAGATTGTCTTATGTCTCTGAAAAGTATCCATGATTTAGTAACAAAGAGAAAGAAACTACAGTGGGTGATATTCATGCCACTGTATCGTAAGGGTTTAGCACACGATGATTCTATATATAATTTGTTTGCACATGCCCTGTTTCAGAATATCTCTTCCTTGAGGCATGGCATCTCTGCTTTAGATTCCTTGTCCGAAAGTGTGTTTACCATTGTGCATATTGAGATGAAGATCCCAAGTTGGTTCCACCATCAGGGAACGGATAGGAGTGTATCAGTCAATTTGCCTGGAAATTGGTATATACCTGATAAATTCTTGGGATTTGCTGTATGTTACTCTGGTAGCTTAATCAACACCACAGCTCACTTAATTCCCATATGTGATGACGGGATGTCGTGGATGACCCAGAACCTTGCCTTATCCAACCATTCAAAATGTGACAACAACAACAGCAACAGCAAAAAACCCAGTGTAATCCCACTAGTGGCGTATGAGGAGAGTAAAGTGTACGCAGAATCTACTATGCATTTTTTCTTGATACCTCTTGCTGTCTTATGGGATATATCTAAGGCAAATGGAAAAACACCAAATGACTATGGGCATATTAGGCTATCTTTTTCTGGAGAAATGAAGAAGTTTGGAATTCGTTTGTTGTATAAAGATGAACCAACAGAACATCGCCTTGGGATAAGGAGCAGATATGACAATGGTGACACTGTGACCGTTGAAGCCAGTTGCTGTCACATACTCTAATAACATTAGAAACAAAGGTCACATTCTAATGAAAGTAAGTTGGATGTTTGGAAGCCCTTTGCTCTAAAGCTGGTGACATTGCCTATGAAGAGCATATGTTTCCTCCGTTTGTAGCGGAACAACTAAACTCTTGGTCTGAGAAAGAGATTCGCGAGAGAACTTGGTATGCAATAATCTATTCTTTTTAAAATCTACATATATCTATATACTGGTCTTATACTCTTATTAGTAAAGGTGACATACCACCTCTCTTAGACCAGAATAGCTATTCTTGTGATTGAAGTCACATCTTCGCCTTTGCTGACAGGTAGACTTTCAAAAACCAATTCAGTTGAATGTTCGTGAAGCAAGAAAGCTGTGCCAAAATGGATGGATGAAAGAAGCCTTGGAACTATTAGTAAGTCGCCTCACATCACAAAGCAAGCGGACCAAAAGGGAACTATTTCCAGGAATCAAACATACCTCCAGCAGTCGAGCAACTATTCTTCCTTTGGGATGTAGAGCTCAACTAATCTTGTATGCTCTCCATCAGAAACTGATATTCACCTTTTCTCTTGCCAAATTATTTTCATTTGGAACTTCAATTGCAGAAGTACCACTGTACCAGATTAATCATACTTTATATACCATTAAAAGAGCAGAAATCATGGCAGTAAATCAGAAATTTCAAAAAACACTTGCAATAAACATGCATGTTTCCTACGAAAAGCTTTCCAAAACTTCAAAAATCTTGCAACAAAGTACTACTATATGCTTTCTTTACTTGTATTTGTGCTATTCTTTTCTGACAAAATCGATATATATGAAGGTGTTGAGATACATTGGAGTCGTGGATGGTGTCAATGGAAAAGCGACTGTTGAGCTGCAGAGATACAATAACAAACGTCCATTTGCACGACTCTCTGGATCGGATAACATAATTACATTCACAACTGAAAGACATGCGAAGAACCTCTAGTAGTATGTGGTCCGGTTGCTGGAGCTGAAGCGACTGCTTGTGGACGCCTATATATTAACTGCATTTCAGACCTTCGTTACAGTCAACAGCCTCTACTGATATATGCCACACTGTAGTCTCTATGCTTTACATGGTGTTGCATGGCTCGTCTCTTCTCTTCTTCTGTAGCTTGCTTATTTGTAAATTGCAACTCTGATATTGATTAAGTTGTGTTTTGGTTGAAATCAGTTAGTGAAGCGGATTGGTGATGTATGTTGATGCATCATCAACGACTATATAGTGTTCATATAGCCGACTGAAAGTCTGTAACTCTCTTGAGATTGAGGCGTAATTATTGTTATTTGTACATAAAAATAAGGTGTACATTTGTTTTTTTTATTTGATTGTTTGATTTTTTATTTTGAAAGAAATAAATCCAATTCGAAATAAAATAGATTTGGTTTCGTTCAATTTTTTTATTTTCTTCAATGGATTTTTTTGGGTTTTCCATTATCAAGCAAAATTCTATGTATAGCAAACCATAAAAAGAGTTTCATTTTGTGAAAGATGAAATAAATTTCTTACAATTGAACCGCCCCCCCCCCCCCCCCCCCCCC